>JAYMTF010001630.1:0-22177 GCA_036897485.1 Pelargonium nanum | reverse complement strand
GAAGAAAGGAGTTGCATAGCAGTTTCTCTAATGTTGGTATTGGAGAGCAGTTGATGCATATTTGAATATTTGTCATTGCCTCCCTCATGCTCTCTCCTTATAAGTCTTCTCCAACCATTCCCCATTTTTCCTATCATCCAAAACCTAATTAATTCTTTTATTTTAGTGCTCAACTCCAAGTCTCCAGCAACAACAACGTTTCGTTTCAATTCTCAAGTGTTGTATCATTCAAGAAACCCAAGAAAACACAACATGACCGTCAAGAAAATGATGCGGTCTATGGTGACTTGCTGTTACAAGCCGGAGAAGATGTCGCCGGAGAAGCCGAAGAAGCAGAGCCCGTCCCAGAGGCGTGGCGCGATCTTCGACATGAGCAACCCCAACTCCACACTCTCCGAGGATCTTTCCATATCGCTTGCCGGCTCCAACCTCCACGTTTTCAGTCTAGCCGAGCTCAAGGTGATCACGCAGAGCTTCTCGTCCGGCAACTTTCTCGGGGAAGGCGGGTTCGGTCCCGTCCACAAGGGCTTCATCGACGACAAGCTCAGGCCTGGCCTCAAGGCGCAGCCGGTGGCCGTTAAGCTCTTGGACTTGGACGGCACGCAAGGCCATAGGGAGTGGTTGGTGAGTTTATTTTACACTTTTGACTATATTTGTTTGGATTTTTTTTTTGTATCCAAATTAATTAAACATCAAATTGTTGTTGATTTCAGACGGAAGTGATGTTTCTTGGGCAATTGAGACACCCCCATCTTGTGAAGCTGATTGGATATTGCTGCGAAGACGAGCATAGGCTACTTGTTTACGAGTATATGCCACGAGGAAGCTTAGAGAATCAACTATTCAGAAGTACGTTACTATTTTGCCGAGTGCCTGGACTTTCAATCATGATTATTTATACATATCAACTAGTTTTTGAACAGACAATTAATGTATCTATATATGATGTGCAGGATATTCCGTGTCGCTCCCTTGGTCTACAAGAATGAAGATCGCCATTGGGGCCGCCAAGGGTCTCGCATTCCTCCACGAAGCAGAGAAGCCGGTCATATACCGCGATTTCAAAGCCTCCAACATCTTGTTAGATTCGGTAACTATCTAACGCCTAACTAATGTCCCACTTTTAGTCCTAAATATATTTTAGGTTCCCGTACTGAATACGAATCTCGCTACTTTTTCAGGATTATTCAGCGAAACTCTCAGATTTCGGACTTGCGAAAGACGGTCCTGAGGGGGACGACACGCACGTGTCCACCCGAGTGATGGGAACGCACGGCTACGCGGCCCCAGAATACGTCATGACCGGTCACTTGACGGCAATGAGCGACGTGTACAGCTTCGGGGTTGTTCTGTTAGAGCTCCTGACGGGCAAAAGATCGGTAGACAAGTCGCGTCCCCAGAGGGAACACAACCTAGCCGAGTGGGCGAGGCCTATGCTGAACAACCCTAGCAAGCTGAGCCGGATAATGGACCCGAGACTAGAAGGGCTCTATTCCGAAATGGGGGCTCGAAAAGCTGCTGCATTGGCTTACCAGTGCCTGAGCCACCGGCCCAAGCAGAGGCCAGACATGAGCACCGTGGTCAAGACCTTGGAGCCGCTCAAGGACTACCAAGACATTCCGGTGACCTCTTTTGTGTACACTGTGCCTCAAGAAATTTACAACGTCCAAAAAGAGAGTCCACAACACAAGAAACAGAGCCAACAACGCACAAACCGCCAGCACCATCAAATTCGGTCGCCGGCGGTTCTCAAATCTCCGATCCACGATGCTCTAGGCCATAAGGGAATGGGGAGATAGATGGGTTAATTCAATTTATTTTTTTACAATTTTTTCCATTTTTTGTTTGTTTGTTGGTGTAGAGAATATACTGTAAATACAGAATTTTATACTTATTTTTTGAATTGTATATATAGTACGTGGAAAATGAGTATGATTTTTAATGAAGCAAGCTAGCTAGCAATGACGAATTCAAAATTACTATTGGAATTGGAGATTTGATTGTCAACAATATGGATACATACAGCTAATCGGTTTCAACGCGGTATCGTGAGACTTTGCTAATAGTGATTAACTGCCACTAACACAATTTTTTGTTGTTGAAAATACCACTAACACAATTTTAATCATTTGATTAATCATTTTTCTAATAAGCACGCCTGCCGCACATGTAAATTACTATTTTTTTACCTTCTTTTTGGTTAATAAATGAATTCTAGATCATAAGATTCTATCACATTTCTTCTTTATAGTATGAGTTGTATATTTTTGTTTATCCAATGAAATAAGGAGAATTAAACAATCTACCATGAACGGTTTACAGAACTTTTAGTTGCATTGTTCTTATCCATGACATGTATTAATGTTGTTAATAATGTACTTAATTTATAGGTGCTGTTTTCATAAATAATTTTTTTTTATAGGTGTTGTCCTCCAATGAGTAAGTATGATAGAGTTATTTGACTAATATTTACTCTGATGTTTAAGTGGTTGTTTGGGTAAACTTGATTTTGTAATTAAATACGGGTAGAAGTCAATTTCAAAAAAAAATACGGGTAGAATTCATTATTGTTTGGTAGATATAGTATCGAAAAATGATTTTATATTATGAGTTTATTTGGTAACGCTACTCAAAATGTTTTTATGTCATAAAACAAAAATTTAATTCCTAGCCTATTTTAAAAAAATAGTATTATGACTTTAGACCCTGATCACATTCTATCGATTACTCAAGTCAAACGCTCCACCACCTATGTTCATAAATGAAATATACAATTGATCAATTTTTCTATCTCAGCAACACACAATTTGTAAATTAGTTTTTGAAATCAGTTTTTTAGCTCATGAACTCTTGTACTTTGTTCTTTTTTGAAGTTAGTGCATAAAGTACTATTTGCTGATAAATAAATAGTTTTTTACTTACTTATTAGTAGGTGTGTATGTGATCTATGTAGTTATGTAGTACCATCAAACAAGCCTAAATTCTCTTAGAGTGATTACCAATTCTAGATTAAGTAACAAGTACGGTTTAGCAATGCAAATCTTAAAACTTAAAATGATTAAAGCTTTTGTACTCCTATGTTTGTGTGTGTGTGTAAATATATATATTTATTTTATACTCGATTAGTGATTTTTTTTTTATTTTGATAGAAAATTCATGTTGATTGAATTGGTGACAAACATGTAATGGCTGTAATATTTATAATTAGCAGCCGTGGATTGAGGAAAGCACATTGTTTTTGTGGAGTACTTGTAATTAAGATCTAAATTGGTCAATTAAGTATGCTACTCACAATTAAGTGCCCTCCTAACCCCACAAACCCAATAACAAGTTTTCTAGGTGATTTAATTAGTATCACATGACACCTAATTTTCCTAATAAATTAAGTTCATGACTTCCTATAAAGGCAACATTCTGAATTTTTCTTCACTATGCTTCTCTGGAGATACGACATCAGTTTGTTGTTCGCACTACACAAAATACATTTAATTTACAAACAAATGAAAAGCTGGAAATCCGGCAGGCTCGATATACATGAATACAAAATTATAATTAGATTTAAAAAATAAATAAATAGATATTGTCTCTATATTGACTTTAAGCGTAGATTGTTACTTCATGTCCGTATCTGTTTGTATGAGATACAGTAATATTGTATGCTTTATTCATTTATTTATTGAAAAATGAAACTGTATTAATCATTCAAAATCCAAAAAGCTATATAATCCATTTCAGGGTGTTACTGCCCCAATTAGCTGCGCCAGACAAGAAATTCGAGTGTCCATTGTTTTTCTTTAGTGCTATAATCTCCACGGTAGGCAACACCAATGCTTTGTTAATTTTTGGCTCAAGAGAGGCTCTAATATCTTAGCTCCAAGCCTCACTCTCAATATCAGTCAGTTATCTTGCACATTGGTTCTCTTCTTCCCCCATGAGATCAGCTACAAGATTTTCCGTAGCTGATTGACTTAAATCCGTAGCTAATTCAATCAATTACGGAATTGTTCGTAGTTGTTAAGCACGTAGGAATTTATTTTGCTATGGGGTCCATTGCTGATCAGTTACGAACCGGCTACGGACCGGCCCCGTAGCTAAATCCTCCCACGAGATGATAAAAAGTGTTACACCCTTGTGTGGTAACCACATACATTAGGAAGGTCCCATCTAAGGTATACGTATTCTTAACCTCTGGAAGAGGTAGGCCCTATTATTGGTCACCTCCATGCTACACCTTGAAGTCCTGAATGAGGTCCGTCGTATTGGAAATCCCCGTGCTACACATCTTTGCTCCACTTTGAAACTCTAACTCGAAAATCCCACAATCGAGATGTTTAATTAGGACCACTTTAACACAAATACATCATTGTCATCTTATCAAGGGCACCCTCCGCCATGTTATCATGTCACATACACAGTATGAGTGTATCATCATTTACATAACTTTGATGCAAGTGGCAACAACATGACTCACATGACGTCTTCAACCAATTACGCATGACACGTTACATCATGATCTTTAACTTGTGAGTATAAAATACCCTTCAAGACATGAAGTATAAATCTTTTGATCATTCATTTTCTACTTTTGAGAAATCATTGTCACATTCTCCATTTCGATCCTATCTACATTCTCTTTCTAGCTTAACTTGTTGGAGCCTCAACCATGGTAGAGACATTGATTCTCACGGTAGTTGTGAAATTCAAAGCTCACTCCTATGTTTGCAAGTCCTATATTAATAATTAAGTGTTCAAACTGAAAGTCCAAATCCAAAAATCTCAAGTTTTTATGCTTATACCAAAAATCCGTTTAAGAGTTTTTATTTTTTTTTTAAATTTTGAAACATCCTTTTAAGAGTTAGTTCCGTCAAATTTACTCTTTTGTATGATAACAAGAGTGCTCATGTAATCATATGCTGGTTTTTTCTACTTGGTCTCGGTTGGCATATCGAATATTTTATTATAGTATATGTTATGAATTAAAAAAAAACAAGTTTGAAGAAGAGATTGATGATAAATATTTCCGTTGGTCAGAACTTTATTCTACGTTTCAAGCACCGACCAGAACTTAGGATAATCCAGATGCTCTAATTGGAATTTCCAGATCTGATCATTTCCAACAACTATATATCCAGTTGTTCTAACTAAACTAAACGGACTATTTTTTTATTTATTTTCATTATACACGTACATAATTAATTAATGTGGTCATGTTTGCTGGGCGTAGGACACAAAACCAATTCAGAACAAATATTGAATAAAAATTATTGTTTCAGGAGAAGACATGACCAAATCCCTGTTTGGTTCATTGTTTCCATTTCATTTATTTAACTAAATACTATTCAAACTATCAAACCTACATATGTAGATATCAACCGAAAATGGATTGACAAATCTCAGGTTCTCAAACTTTTGTCCATACATTGATCGTACCTCAATTCTTATAAGGATTACAATTCATGTACTTAGAAGGTATTATTAACAATTATAGTAGGAAGTTAGGCATTATATTCCAATATGATGAATCCGCTCTATGAAGAGCATATATAGTCCATTATTTAAGTAGGAGTATAATGATCACTATAGAACATATATAATCTCTTTTTTTTTTTTTTTTTAAATCAAGCACCCAAAATTAAGTTGTTTTTTTAAATAAAAAGTATTAGGTGGGCTTAAAAAAAGTGCTTCACGCCTTCACCGCTTACACATGGCATAACAAAGAAAAGTGAAGAGAAATGCAATTTATCCCAGACTTTTTTTACAATTTGTCCTAATCACTTACATGCCATATACAGATATTATATTTTTATGTTTTAAAACTAAGTTTAAAGGACAACAAACGTCATATATGATAGCACCACGCGTGAATTTCTGGGTAGAACGTTTAATTTATAAGATGTACTCTACGCTTTTTCATTCGTCAAATTTATTAGTAAAATATTTATATATTATTTGACACGTTATTTTATTCAATATTTGAAACATACAATATTACACACGACAAAATAAAAATACTTAAGTAGTTAAGTGCATATTTTTAGTTGCACATTAAAAATTACAATATTAACTGTTTGATCTATATATACGAGTAACTAATAGAGATGAGTCGAAAGTCTTGGAAGCGCAAGCGCAACGAGGGGGAACTTCCTTGGTGCGGTCAGCCCATAAACTTCTTCCATGCTCAATTCCTCCGGTTTCATATTCCCCGCCAATTTCCAATCGAAACCATGCACCATATTTGCCAAGCTTAAGTATATCATCTTCAGACCGAGATTGTACCCGGGACACATCCTTCTCCCAGAACCAAACGGCAACAGCTCGAAACTCTGACCTTTCACATCTATTGACTTTCCGATAAACCTTTGAGGACGAAACTCTAGGGGTTGGTCCCAAACTGACGAGTCTCTTCCCATGCTCCATAGATTGACGAACACTCTGGTTCCTTTGCGGACATGGTAGCCAGCCACGTTGCAGTCTTGGATGGCCATGTGCGGCGCTAAGAACACGGCCGCAGGGCGCAACCTCATTGTCTCCTTCACGACGGCGTCTAGGAATGGGAGTTGTGGAAAGTCCTTTTCCTCCACCCATCTGTCTTTTCCGACAACCTTGTCCAGCTCCTCGGTGACTTTTGTGATGAGGTGGGGCTGTTTCATCAGCTCAGACATTGCCCATTCCACGGTGGTTGCAGAGGTGTCTGTGCCTCCGGCTATTAGGTCCTGATCGATCATTTAATATTTATTCTTAACTCACTATCAGCATCAATAAAAACAAATATACATGATGAATGTGGATCAAATGAATGGAAGGCCATGAATGGATAGAAAATTAAACTAGCAGTGTATATGCATCAAATCTCGAGCAGGTAATTTGTATGTGCTTATCGTTTTAGTGTTATGTTGAAAGTTGATTGTGTGCTAAATGAGCAACACAAACACCACACTTTTATGAAGACATAATAACATGAACATAACACGTTTGACTATATGGGTTTGGTTGACACAACTCGATTAACATGTATCAACTAACATGTTTGCGGGACACACCCAACACAATTAGCATGACATAACCCAAAACAGTTAAATATCAAAAATTTAACCCATTTGACATTACTATGTCAATTAACATATCCAAAAAAAAAACCAAATAACCAATAAGACTAGCTAGTTAAAGTTTTTTTTGGGTCAGTTTACTAGCAGAACACTTAACTATGTGTTTTGTGCATGTTAGTCGTGTTGAGCCTGTCGCGCGTGTCATAACACGAATAATTAATTGTGAATACGTGTTTTTAAAGCTCAATATTAACCCGACATGATTTTAAATGTGTTGGATGAACACAACACGATTACACAAGTAGTAAATTCAAACGAACTTATTTCACGCTATGTCGTGTGTTCGAAATGCGAATTATCGAAGTCCAACCAAATATAGAATTTTCAAACACTTAAACTTCATCTGGTATATATGTGGTGCAAGACCGAGCTACATGTGTAATCGCATATCAGTGGAATATCAATAGGAGAGTAGGGTGATCTACTGGGTTGCGTGTGTTAGATCGGGAAACAATATTTTGATATCCTATTACAATTTTTAATTTATAAATTATATCAAGTGGTGTTTACTTCTCATGTATGAGTAATTTAAATCTATATTCTACAAGAAAATGAAATAAATGGATGGACCAACATTCAAATATAATGTTTGAACTTAATAAATGTCTATTCATATAATATGTTAAGTTAATCATATTAGATAATCTTGAAAATTGAAGAAATTGTTTTTGAAGGGGAAACGTAAGAGAGAATGTTATAATGGTGGTGTTTATTTTATATATTCAAAATCAAATTAATAAACTAAATTGTATTATATTGTTTTTTTTCAAACAATTACTTAACTCTATATGATAGATCATTCACATTAATTAAATGTGAATAAATTTTTGAAGTTTGAATGGGTTTAGGAAAAGTCATCACGGAGAGTTATAAAAATGAAAACTAAACACCTATCCCATTAATGGTTAACTAAGTAGCTGCATGTTATCTAAATCCCAGAGGAGACATTATCTCACTGTCACCATTATTGCTCGAATAGATCACCTGTTACTGTCACCATATTATTTATTCTCTTTTGTTACGTGTATAATTATAATTTATCAATATTCTTAATAATAAAAATAAAAGGGCAGATGATAGAGTTGTGAATCAGCAAGTGTCGTGTTGAAAGTTATTTGTTTGCAACATAATTCAATACAAACATGACATGATTGTCACAACGTCATGACCCAACATGTTTGACACGATATTATGATTAGTTTACAAGTATGACTTTAAGTGTGCGTGTTGGGAGTCTCGTGTATGTTACAACACAAACACAATATGATTATTAAATATGTTATATTCCTAACACAAATTAACACGATATGTATAAGATCAAACACGATAATTTTCATGTCCTGTTTGTATTGCGTGTCATGTAAAGACGCAAATAGCCAAAGTCAAGCGGTATCGATACCCACATATTTTTTATATAATTATTGCCAATAATTAATGAGCTAGGGTGTGTTTACAAGCCATATAAATATATAATACGTTGAAAATTAAGTACCAATCATTGCATTTTTTTCCTTCATACATCATCAACTAGCTTCAAAATGAAAACAGCATGCATGATAATATAATTTTAAGATATTAAAATAAATAAACATACCTGAGTGAGTCCCCTGAGACTATCGTAATCGAGCTTAACCTCATTATCAGGATCATCAGCCAGCTGCAACAACACGTCCACCATGTCCTTCGCCTCAAAATTATCCTTAGCAACTCTCTTCCTTTCCTTGTGATCGTCAAAAACATGATCATGAAACTTATCAAATTTCTTGCAGAGAGCCTTCATTCTCTTCACGTACCCTTCCAATCCCCAATATTTAACACCCCATTAAGAAAAAACAACTCATCCAACATGCCCTGAAACTCCTCCAACGTAACGATCGATTCTTGCTCAAATTCGGGCTCGCTAAAGTACTTCTTGCCCAGCATAATCCTGCTGACGATGCTGAGAGTGAGCCTAGCCAGGTGATTCTTGACCACAACGGCCTCACCTGAGACAAGAACGGATTCAGAATATTTTTTCAACGGGAACAAAATTACAGGATAATGAGAAAAATGTTTTAAGTAATGGAACATATTAAAAAGTTCAACATTCACTATGAGCAAAATTTAAAAAAATAGTAGGAATAAAAATGAAAATTAATAAAAACACATGTTAAATTTTTAACAGCAAAAAGTTTAGTGAAAGCAACCTGAGAGTGCACTTGCGTTGAGCCGCGACACAAACCCGCGCATCTCCTCAGCCCGAATGTACTCATAAGACTGGAGCCGTTTCGAGCTGAAAAGCTCGGTGAGGCATATCCTACGGGTCAGGCGCCAGTACGGGCCGTCCGGTGCCCACGTGATGTTGCTGTAGTTGTAGGTCGTGTGCTCGCCAGCCGCCGTTTTGGGTCTGGAGGCGAAGATTTGGTCGTTTGTTTTCAAGATTTGCTTAGCCATTTCGGCTGAGGAAGCTACGATAACAGGGAAGGATCCGAACTGGAGTTGCATTAGTGGACCGTGTTTTTCGGACAGTTGGTGAAGGGACTGGTGTGGGAGGGGACCAATGAGGTCAAAATTGCCGATGATCGGCCATGGTTTTGGACCTGGTGGGTATTTCAGGTTGCGGCGCCGCCAGTGGAAAGTTAAGGTTTTAGAGAGGAATATGGCGGCGGCTGCGGCTAGTAATGAGACTGCTACAGCTGCCCAGAAAGGAGACTCCATTGCAGCCTTGTTGTCGAACAAATAATGTAGAGTTTTGACTATATAGAGTTGAAGCACAAATAGTACTAAATAATTAAATATAGTAACATGGCAATTTGGCTTTAAACATTGCGTGTTAAGTTGTCTTTTTCTCTAGAGGAGATCATATATTTGCGAGTTGAACTACTTTTTTTCTTGATAAAGATGTAATAACAAGAAAATATATTGTTGGATAGTCTCATAGTCAGGAATATTTTGAATCCATAAGCTCGTGTGGTTAGTTAATTTTGGCCTAAATATATATAGCCATGTGTAAGATGGAGGTGGAGACTAGTTGCCATCGTTGCTGTGAGCTTGTAGAAAATACGGACCATGTCATTCGTAGTTGTCCCTTTGCTTGCTGGATTTGGGCTAAACTTAATATTCCTGTTTGTGGTAATGTTGACTTCTCCAGTTGGTTTAAAAGAAACTTTTCTTCTTCGAGTATGAGTAGTTTTGGCATTCCTCATAATCTGTTGTTTATTCATGTTTGTTGGAGCATTTGGCTCAATAGAAATTCTTGTGTCTTTCAAGCCATTACTGGGTCATCTGAGTCTATTTTGCATCAAGCCAAATTTGGAGCTTTGGAATCTTTCTCAAATGATCCAACTCATTTCATTTCCACTGATAGTCACTCAATTAACAGGTCAAATGGGACAGCAAAACATTGGACTCCCCCTCCAAGTTCTTGGGTTAAAATTAATACAGATGGTTGTTCGAAAGGGAATCCGGGTATTAGTGGAGTGGGTGCAATTGCAAGAAACCACTTGGGGGTTTGGCTGGGGGGTATTTGTAAGTTTGTGGGTTGGGCAGTGGCTGGTCTTGCCGAATGGTGGGGAGTTTTTGAAGGTCTAAAGCTTGCAAAGAGACTTTTGTGTTCTAAAATCGTTATTGAAGTTGATACTACAGAAATTTCAGATGGTTTTTATTCTCTTGATATTGTATCTCACCCATGGAGATCTCTTATTTTGGACTGCAGGGAGCGAGCTAATGAGTTCGAGGAATTCATGATCGTTCGATCAGACCGTTTAGCTAACAAAGCGGCTGATTATTTAGCTAATTTATCGCTTATGTTAGACTCTGATTTTGTTTTCATGGACCTCCCGCCTGTGGGAGTGGTTCCTTTTATACAGCTGGACTGCTCTTTATGTACTGTAATATTGCCGAACCAGCTTCTGGTTTAGGCCGTTCTATGCCATGGTTATCAAAAAAAAAAAAACAACTACAAGCGATACGAAACGTGTCTCCGAATCAATTTCACACAACTGATATTATTTTCTATTGGAGCACATATAGTGCATAGAACTATACATCACACCTCTCCCACCATATCTGATATCTGTTGGCTAAACATAATGGTCCCATAAATTTCTTCAACGCACAAGCAACATGAGAAAGAAAACTACATTTTCAAATAATTAAATACATCCAAAATTATTTAAAAATTGGGGTCCACGCGAGGGCTGGACACACCCCACCCCACGTCACGTCAAATGTTTCCTCTCCACGTCAGGACCTCAACGTCATCACATCCGCCCCTCTCACATCTCGTGACGTCACCATAACCACCACTAGACAAATCTTTTGAAATGTCTTCAACACACTACTCAAATCTCAAGCCTCCAGCCTCCGTTCAAAATAAGCAACATTATTATTATTATAATGTAAAACGTGTAACTTCATAGGATGTGATATGACTATCATCTATATTTTTGTAAGATTCAATCCGCTTTTTTTAACGGTGATTCGATCCGCCTTATATTTGCATAGTCGGAATTTTAAATATTAGTGTAAAATGTGTGAATTTATTTTTATTGACTAAAAGTTAATCAGTACGAATGATATCAAATGCTTGCGGATATAGATTCAAATTGTTAGTTTTAGATTTGAGTTGAGTTTTTATGTATATAGATTTGAAAATTGTTTTGTAAGTCAAATGAAAAGGATGATTGGAGAATGTCTTTTTAATCTACCTGACTTGTAGGGGATGTAAATTAATTTTTGGGTCATGTTTTTCAATTTTAGGTGGATGAGGTATAATTTGAATTCAATCTAAAAGAGATGTAGGTTTATTGAATTGCGAATCTCTAATTTTTAGGATAGAACATAGATTAAAGACGAGACCAAATTGAGACCTTCAACACCCTATAAAATGGATAAAAGTACAAACTATTTACGGTCCTTTGAAGAACCGAATTGGACTGAATCTAATTATTTATTCATATTAAAAAATATATACCATAAAAATAGAAATAATTAGAGTTGTTTTTTTATTCAAGAAATAATTAGAAAGCGAACAAGGTAAAAACTAAAAAGTAACGAAGTACAACCCTACAACTACTGATACTTATTCACTACCCAATTGGATCAACCCACGTGGCGACCACTGGTTCAGTTGTTAGATTGACATGCCTGACCGACCCGTGACCCAAGCTTTTCTCGATTCTCTATAATTAGAATCGATGACCCAAGCAGGTCCAAGTAGTGGAGCGAGAGCGTTTCAGAGAATAAAAACT
Organism: Pelargonium nanum; assembly: GCA_036897485.1. Lineage (NCBI taxonomy): Eukaryota > Viridiplantae > Streptophyta > Magnoliopsida > Geraniales > Geraniaceae > Pelargonium > Pelargonium nanum. The sequence goes on along the minus strand of JAYMTF010001630.1, from coordinate 9,840 downwards.
TTCGATACAGTCACCTCCGGCAGCACGGAACCGGGGACAGATGTCAGGCAGAGAGAAGAGGAAAGAGCCTCCCAGCGACGCCGTTTCGGCGGCGGCGCGTAACATGAAACCGCGAGACGACGGCGACGACGCGGCGGCGACGGAGGACGAGGTGGAGGAATTCTTCGCGATCCTGCGGCGGATACACGTGGCCGTCCGGTATTTCAAAAGGAACGGCGGCGGCGAGAAGTTGTCGGCGGCGGGGGGATCGGGGGCAATGTTGGGGGGGGCGAGGAATCGCACGGCGGAGGAAGCGAGTGGCGTGGAGGGCGAGCCAAACAGAGAGGACGTGAATGCGGGTCTGGATCTTAATGTTAACCCGGGTCCGGAGGAAGATCCGGTTTGAATTTTGTACCCAACACTCACTTTTTTTTCTTCTTCTTTCTTTCTCTTTTTTTTTTCTATAAATGAATTTTCAATTTTGTGTGATGTACATATTTTTATTTTGTGTTGTGTTTGGGTGTGAATTACTATGAATCATGAAATGGTAATGTGAAGTTGTGGGTACATGCGATATATAGATCCCAATTTTGGGTTTAAAAATGGGTATTAATTGGGTCGATCTTTAAATCGTGTAGGTTTGTGAATATTTGTCAAATCCAATTTAACTTGAAAATTTTCGATCAATCAAATTTTTGGGTGCCCACATGTTTAGATTCAAAGTGTTAGGTTGAATGTGATATGGCTATTTTTTTTCTTTTAGATTTTCAGTTTTATTCAGTACTTGTACATAGAAAAATAAAAATATAAGGCAAAAACAATTTGAAAAGTACTAGGTTTATACTAAAAACATGCCACTTTCAAATTAATATAATATATGTATACGCACATATTGATATTATTCTCTTTCGGAACAATGTTAAAGACACATATGTTGCACCGTCTTGTAATGAAAATTTTGACAAATATTTATCCCATAATTTGAAAAATAGTATGCAAATTTTTATATACAGCAAATTTTAATCGTCATGAAAACGTGTTTTTTTTTTGAAATAGTACAATGAGTACATGATAAGAATATTATATATAATATCTACCCATGCCCTTACCTATCACTAATTTCAAACTAGGATACCAACAGTGCCCACGGTGACTCGAATCCGAGACACTACGGTACCTAAGTGGTGTGCTTACCACTTGGCCCATGAGATGTTGGTATGAAAACGAAAAACGTGTTAGACGAGTGTTAATTATTAATATCTATGATAAGACGTACATCTTACTTTGAAGTCTTACATTTGTTCAAATTAATTATAACAATGTACTTCAAAGTACAAAAAATTAAAACCCCATTTTACAATAACAATTATTTGCCCCTTATTAATGGTTCAATGGTTTAATTGCTAGACGAGGGTGATGAGTTTTGAACGCATGCTTATTTTGATAGCGTCTGCTAAATAAATGTCGATATTTCGAGCGCATAAGTGTGAGACCTCAGTTCTTCTCTATTATCACTTCTCTTCTTACTGCAACTTGCATCAAATATATTGTGCATTCAAAGTTCATTCAGATGAGTGAGTACGGGTTATAGAAAAATGAAGAAAGCTATCATTATTGTATAACTCGACTTGATAGACTTCATTTCCATTTAAGCCAATATTAATTTTTTTGTACTAGATTGTCATACACTCCAAGTTTGTGGCAAAATAAAATATAAGAAAATGATACATATATAATAATTAAAGTGAGTGCATGTGAAAGAATGATGACAATTACATAGTGCTTTGAGAGATTATCACTAACACATAATGGCAATATTAAATAAAGACTTAATTAAACAATGCTTAAGATCTTAATTAATTAAATTGGGAATCGAAGACCTGGTGGAGATGGGAACATTTGGAAGACAAATTCTTATTCTCTATCTTTTTGGGTGCACCATTCAAGACACATTTGGAATATATATATTTGGGTCCACGTTTGATTCCATGTACCAATTTTATTTATCAAAGATTCAAAGGTGGTCTATAATCAATATTAATATTGTTTTTTTTTCTTTTCCTCTTCAAATCTCTATAATTTAACTAGTTAATATACAGCAAGTGGTTAATTATGCTAGCGAAATTGTCACAAAAGAGATATGATATTATATTGGACTTTCTCTCAAATTTTACCTAATTAAGTTGATATGTTGAGATAGTTTGTGCCCATTTTATACACTAACTCATTTAAAAATAAAATCTCAAAATAATTCTTTATTTGACAATGTTTTCCTTTCTAACAAAATAAAAAACGACAATTCGTATTCACAAGTCGTGCTGATAATACATTTTATCTCAAAAATGTTTCATGAATGATGATGCAACTAGGTTTTACTGGAAATTACTGCTAAAAATAGTTATTTGAATATTATTAAGATAAACTTAAATCTGCTAAAATTCGTGTTGAATTCCAATCTAAAAGTACGTTTTTGAAAGTTTTCCTCTTTTTTTTTTTCTTGAAAGGACAACAAGCAAACAGAGCCTATATCAAGTTAAATTTTCATTAGATAGATGCTAATTCATTGTTTATTCTAGTTTACATAAATCTTTAGTGATAGTCCTATAAAAGGTAGGAAGGTATTGGACAACACAAAAACAGAACAGCAAATTTGATGTTTAAAAGTAACAAAACCTGAAACTATGCTAACAAAGCAACAATTGACATAAAGCATTGCTTACTTTGTTAATTTATCATAAGCTACTTTTAATAAAGCTATATTTAATTATAGTAAAGAACTATAGTATCACTTGCTGACATTTTATGAATGATTAGAGCACTAAATAAAGAAAATAGATGCTGTTTATTTTTTTGACATGTCATATTAACACATTTAAACACTTGTTAGTGCTAACTTTAAAACGGATTGAATAGTTCAAAACATATTTTTTGGTAATAATAATGTTCCATTATCAAGAAGCAATCACTTGTTCAAGGCGTGGTTATTTCTTGTTCGGTTATGAGTTCTTGTCAAGTAGACAAGCATGCAGGTTACGATATTATATGTAGTATTGGAGAAACAATGAATTTCTTTCGGATGATTTTGTGCAGAAAATTTTAGACGAGAACCAAAAGTACAATGACAAATACGATAGATGTTACTTTGACCATTTCAATCATCACATAGAGGGGATGGGGCAGGACAAAGGCCCACGCTGATGCAAAAAGAAATGTAAGGTAGTTGAGGGCGTTTCGAGTAGGGTGGTGGGGTGTCGGCGGTTGAGAAAAGACTTTGGCATCCTTCAAAGCGACCTCTAGCTTAATATATATGGGGCACTATTTTTCTCGTCGGCCCGCTCCATAGCAAGGTGGGTGGTTCGAGAATTTTAAAGTCGATGTTGGGATGGTGAGCGACGTTCATGGTCAGGTTGAGACATTGTCGATCCATGACGTGTTTAGTTAGGTTAGTGAACGGTTGACAAGAGCACGTGGTTGAGTTTGACGCACTTCAGGTTGTTCAAACTTTGCAGGCTAGACATCAATACCATATGTCTAGTTACGTGGGCTAGTGTTAAGGGGTCTCGGGTGGTGGAAGGCATGATCATCTGATTTGGTGGAAAACGACACATAATTAGAATCGTGTTATGTTTGAGAGTAACTCATTACAAATTCACGCGATTGAATCCAAAGAGTGATTGATATTGTGATTTTTGATATAAATAGAATGTCAAAGTGTTTTAGTAATTTTTTTTCTTTACTTGTAAGTATGTGAATAGAGTGGCTCATATGTTAAATGAATTTTATACTTTGTTGTATGCATTGTTAATTAGAAGGAGGTGTCATCTCAATTAGACGTCTCTATTTACGAAGTTTAAATAGTAAAATACTTCTAAAACTAAAAATATAATAGATGAGTAGTTCAAATTTCAACCTAATCATTAATTAAGTAAATAATCATATATGAATTAATTTGGTCCGAATAGTCTCAACTTATTGTATCATCTCATAAACATAAAGTTAGCCAAAATGATCATATTATCACATCGATCAGTACTAAAAACATTCTATTACATCATGCCACCAACAATTGTTGTTGAATCCACTTTATTATCCACCAAAAACACCATGTAATTTATGGAAACATTTAACATGCATAAAGGTACACATATTGTTCTACCAAACAAAATTAAAGTTAAATTGTAAAAGTAAAAATAAAGCAATCAGTAGAGCAATGAGAACCAAAACAACATGGCAATGCAAATTGCTAATGCTTTGTGAAAAGAGGATAAAAATGGAGGGGGCATAGATAATCAACATTTTATAAAATTGTTAAACAAAGCATCAATAAAATGTTCCATATGTTTGGTTAGTACTACTTGTTTGGAGCTAAAAATTCGGACATATTGAAAAGCTTTATTATGAACTCGATTGACAAGAAATGTGAATTCGTACGAAATTGAAATTTATATAGAATGTACGATATTCTTCGAGTAGACATGTAATTGTCTTGTGAGAAACTGAGCTCAAAGAATAATCAAGTCTATAGCATGTGGATCTCACAAAATGGGGTTGGTTAAACTTATGATGTCATGCATCGGATTCAAATCATTAGATCTTAACTCAATACTTGTATGAAAATTTATAGGCAAAATGTTTGTTCAGAAAAAGAGATCAAACGAAGTAAGTAAACTTTTGGTGTTTATAGACATTTTGATGATTATTGGATAAAATTTGTCGTAGAGTTTCAAAATGCGTTTTGAATGTATAATTGTAAAGTAATCTAAATAATTTGTCGAACAATGTCGTGTCAAACATGTTGATTTTGTGACCGAATAAGTCATGATCAACTATTCAAGTACACGACTGCAAAACACGTTATTTTTATGCTAAATCGTGCAACACACAACTAACTTTCATCCCGACTTGAACACGCACACAAATCATCACAACACATAATAAATAATTATTTTATGTTTTGCACCTAACGTGTTGACAAAGATATACTCCGCAATAGGTTGGATGGTCCATTTGTAAATTGACTTGTTGCATTGACGCACTACAAATCACAGTCGTCCACTTCTCCAAACAACCACTGTCACAAGTACTGCCACGTCATCTTACCATATGCGCTGACGTCATCTGTTCGATTCCATGAATTTATAGATCCAACTACGCGTCAAAACGCAATTAGCTTTGTTTTCTTCGATCGTGACTCACTGACTCAGCTCCGGTGAGAGGAGAAAGTTTCGAATTCGGGTTTGGATCTAAACTCGGATTCTTCAAACGGCGGCGTATTGTAACTGTTTAGAGCCCGTAAATGTGGGTTTTGATGGGCCCAATAAGAACACCGTTTACATTGTGTTTTGAGCTTGCAATTTCTAGTTGGGCTATTTCTGAGCCCATTACTTTTGCCTCTAAAATAAAATATTTGTATTTAACATATGGACCATGTTTAAAAAAAAATAAAACATATGGGCCTTGATAACATATAAACTATTATCATTCAGGCCAGTTACAATAGTGGGCCCATTCGGCTTTCTCTTGGTTCATTCTAGAACTTACTAGATTTGCTTCCACTCAAGAGATATTATGGAAAAATAAGCAAAACTTTATTTTATTTCACATGGGTAATAATTATGTGCATTTCGTGTTCGTGTTGGAGGTTAAACGTTATTTTATTGTTGATACGAACCCTTTTAGAATGTAACGCAACATGTCCTAACAAGTTTTGTGTAAATCTAGCACATTTATCTCAACACGCTCTTAATCAATAAAATAGTATAATCAAGTTAAAATGTTCGCTAACATACAAATATTTGTTTATAGAATTAATAAGACTAACTAGTGTCTTCGGTGCTTTAAAAAACAGTGCTTTTTGGGTATATATACTAACGCAATAGTTGAGTGTGTGTTCGACGTGTCACAAGGAATAATTCACCAAGTAACTGTGTTTTGTAGACTCAACTTAAACACAATACGGCTACAAGATTAGTGAGCCCAACAAGTTTTATTTTTTGTTATGTTTGTGTCATGTTGTATGCTGAGACTCGAATTGTCAACTCTAAATATTAGTATAATTAAATAATTGTCTGATTAGCTGAAACTTTAGAAACGAGTTGTATCAATGACAAGTCAAACACAAACTATCTAAAAGTTAACGGAAAAAAATACATTAAAGTTTTGTGTTCCAAGTGGTAAATAGCTTAGACTCTAGTATGGGGTCCCAAATTCAGTTTACTCGAACAATATTGTAAATATTTTTTAATATATATTGTACGGTTGTAGTGTTAACTGCTAACTAATTGAAAATAAAAATAGAAATCCCATTTTGGTTTAGAAAAAAATCATATAAACTTATTCCACACTCTTGTCTCAATTTGATAGTCCAAAATTGAAATTGTTGGAGGAATTTGAATCCTTATCCTTTGCTTGTGTTTCCACATTTGTTTAAGCTTAATTCTTAAAGACACGCATAAAACAAAAAGGATTTGAGCTTCTCTAGAGGTTCCAACTTTTGTCTCTCTTACTTTTCTTGTTGTTGACGAAAAGTGAACACAAAACGAAACACCAAACTCACGATGCTGCGATCCTTCCATTGCCACACTCTTTGTGTCATTACAAACTTTTTGTCTCTTTTTTCATTTTCGTTTGGTTGACACAAACACAAAAATAAGTCAGTATTGATGATACACGAATATTTCGATAGTAACAACTGTAACGCACAATTAAAAAAACATGTCTCAAAACTAAAATTGCTCATGTAAGTTCCATAAAGTTCGTGCGCCTGGTTTGATGCCTCCACGGCCGTGGCCAGAGCACCACATCCAAAGGTAGTTACGAGCAACTTTAGACTGAGAGTATAATAATGTTTCTGTCCTTGCATAAAAAACTTTTCCGTCCATGTCCATGTTTCCGTACGAGGTGTAAAACCTATTCTTGTTCATGACCCAATTCTTGTTCCCATCTCGTCGTGTTTCACCTGTTTGGAAAATAAATTTTCACATATACTAGAAGATTAAATGTGAGGATGTCATCCCGTGTCTTTGAACGTTTACATTCTCATATCGACAATTTTGTAAGGTTTTACCCGCATGAAAATATTTTTGTACAAAAATTAGAAATTGAAATGTTACATCTTGACGACATTAAAATTTTCGTGTCGGCAAATATTTGCGGGTTGTGAGTTTGTTCCCGCGTGATGATCATCCTTATGTGAGGGCATTGTTTGACAACTCCAACTAGTGTGATTTTGAGTCATTTACCGTCTTTCAAAACTTGTATTTCTTTCTCTTGAATATGTTGCAGTTCAGAATTTTGATCAGTTTCGAATCAAATTTGTTCGGATTTAAATTGATAAAGAGTAATGCAAATGCGATTTGAAGCAAATCGAATCATATTACGTAAAATTTTAGATTTTGATGTAAAATGAACAAATTTTGATTAGAGGTTCACTTAATGTGACTCAAATATGCAAAACAAAATAAAATTTGGTGCACTTAGATTCATGTACAAATTGACAATTTTATTTAAATCCAAATATTCAACCTTTAATTTAAATTAAGAAATTCAAATCTTATCTAAAAATTTAAATTCAATTTTTACTTACTATATATGAAAATCTAATTTGCCAACAAACAAAAAGTAAGTTGACAAATCAAACAAAAGAACATGCAAGTATCATGCACGTATCATGCACCGGTCGTACATACCAAACGTCATGTTGCAGAAATCCGCTAATAATTATTACAAAATATTACCAACAATAATTTTTTTACAGGCAAGCGACATCTTTTATTTCTCTAATCCGAATGTCAAATTAAAAGTATAAACAGAAAGTCAAAACCGAATCCATCAACCCAGACTAGTTAATGTATCGGCGACCCAAGAAGAAAACAAAAAAGTGATACAGAAAAAGCTATCCATACAATTAAGCATGAAAAAGTTAAAAGTCTGAATGCGTAGAATAGTGTCTTTCACACAAGAAAATTGGTGTTGAAAGACCAAACCGTTCCGAGCCAGCCAAATGTGTCGTAGCGAAACCGAGCAAAGAGAGTTCCCAAACTCTTTTTTGCATAGTTTGTTGCCATTTAAGATTGATCATCCGTATGTTATTTTATATAAAAAGAAAAACTCATTCACACATAAGAGTAACTAACCATTAACTTATCGCTCCATTCGCACCGACAAAACTCTAAATATAAAATAAAATATATAATTTAACTTTATTTATACACCTAACAAGACAAATAAATGATAAAATAAACAAGACAAATGCTGAAGTTTTTGTCCCCACTTGCATGTGGGTGGTGGTATCATCAACCTTGTCCTCAATACGTTGATTTTTTTCTTTTTAGTAAACAGCAGCTTCATTACACAACAATACAACATGATTTAAGTATGTTTACAACTATATAATTTGTTTAGATTGAGTTTGTAACAACTAAACTATAGCATTGGTTAACTATTTTTATATTTCTTTTATTTATTTTTATCTCGTTTTTCTATCCGTCTATATTTATCGATCAAATATTGTATGCTATAAATAGTGAAAGCGGAGAATATGATAACTCATATCATTTTTATTTTTAGAAAAACCAATACGAAACACAAACACGATCGTTAAATGTTTTGTGTTAGTATTTGATATATAAATAGGGAAATTAAATGTGTTGTGTTTGTGTTCACTTGTGTAATACAGATTTGACGTCTAATGCTACACATTTGCACAAATAGTTCGCTTTATTAATTAGCAGTGGCAATTCGGTCCATAGGTAAGGTTTACATTAGGTCGACTATGGAATTAATAGCATTTACAAGCAATAACTTCTTTTAAAAGTGAGTTTTATTCTAATGTAGTAATATATATGGGGATGAAGAATCGTGTTTACGGGTCATGTTGAAAGCGTCAACTCAAACACAATCTATTTATGAGCAATTTAGCACAAAAGGTCAACTCATTGAAATAAGTAATAAGCTTAAAATTACCCGTCTCAACCCAGTTCAAACGAATGGATTAAGTATGACTTCATCTCGACACGATATAAAAATTGACAATTTTATCATTAAATTAGACACGAACGCAAATCTATAAAGTTATATTGTATTGACAGGAAAATAGTTGATGTAGTTTTGGGTTTTATGTAATACACCTGCAATAAAATATCGAACACGTATAATTGATTGTGTTGTAGTTAGGCCATCTGCTTTTTCTTTTATCTTCTTTATATCAATTCTACTTTACAATTATTAAATGAAGATAGCTCATTTTTAGACGGCTAATTCAAACCTATTTTTCTCACATTTTTTGCACAGCAAATGCTAGTGGATAGAGTGGTTGAGTAATGTCTTCTGAACATGAAATAGATGCTTCTTTTCCCCAATAAAGACACTATATTATATTGAATGTGACTATATAAATTTTGGTGTATTAATTAATTGATGGATATGAACGACCATATTTATTTTTTCCTTTTTGTGTGAAATAAAAATTATTAGGTAGCGTTCGTTTAACTGAGTTTTTAACTTAAATAAAACAGTTAAACCTTCTTTCCCATAGTTAAATAAATCTAAATTCTAATGAATTGAAATAACATGATAGATGTGTTATTTCAATTCCTTAAATTTTGGAATTATTTAACTCATTTGAGGAAAGATAATATTTTTTTAATTCCAAATATGCCCTCCTAAAAAAATAAACAAACGCAATCATTACAATTTTAAAATACTCAATATGTACTACTATCCCATGATTTCAAATAAAAATCGCTAAACGAACGCTACCTTAGTTTTATAACATAAATGTTATTTGCCTAAAATATTGTACAAAAAAAATTGAATTTCTGCTAGCTCCACTTTTACCTAAAATAAAATAGCTTTAAATAT
>JAYMTF010001629.1:0-22178 GCA_036897485.1 Pelargonium nanum | reverse complement strand
TCAGGCACTATCGCCACATTATATTATCAAGTTCTTTCATGTTACTGGTAAAGATGGCTGGATATCTCTTGGAGGAATTCTTCTTTCCATAACTGGTATGTTGGATCTGGACATCAAAATAAATATTATTCGGCTTTTGATATATCTTTAATTAATCTCTAAGTCGATGCATACAGTTCATGCTTCTTGTCTTTATGACGGGTCAAGCTGAAGCCCTTAGTTGTTATTGTAGACATTTCATAACTCTTTGAACCTCATAAAGCTGTTGGGCTCTTATCAGGTACTGAAGCTATGTTTGCAGATCTTGGTCACTTCACAGCCTTGTCAATAAAGGTGAGTTTCAAATGGGGCATATATTCTATTTGCTTAACTAATTAGATGAAAAATTATGGAAGAGAGTGGTCTATTAAGCAACTCAAGATATGTTAATGCAAATTTGGAACTCAAATTCATTTTTGCTTGTGCAGATTGCGTTTGCATTTGTTATATACCCTTGTTTGGTTGTGCAATATATGGGTCAGGCAGCATTCCTATCTAAAAACATTCAATCCATTCCGCACAGCTTTTATGACTCAATTCCTGGTTAGTGTTTAAGACACCAATTGATATTTATCCCAAAACTCTCCTTTTGAATTGGTTTGCCCCAATTTTATTATTTCATGTGCTGCAGATCCTGTATATTGGCCTGTTTTTGTTATCGCCACCCTTGCCGCTATTGTCGGAAGTCAGGCTGTTATAACTGCTACTTTTTCAATCATCAAACAATGTCATGCTCTTGGTTGCTTTCCTAGAGTCAAGGTTGTCCACACCTCCAAGCATATATATGGCCAGATCTACATTCCAGAAATAAACTGGATACTCATGATCCTGACTCTTTCTATAACTATTGGCTTTCAAGACACAACTTTAATTGGAAATGCTTACGGTAAGTCATTTTTCCGAAAGATTTCCTCACCTTCTAGCAGTAGTGTCTTCTGGGTGCTCATATACTATGACATTATTGTGCACCAATTGTACAATATGTCATATCTACTTTATCTGAATTTTAGGTATAGGTTTTTAGATGCCTGCCCAGATGAGCTTGTGATGTCTAAATATGATTAGCTATCATGTTTTTGATTGATTACAATGCAATTCGATAACATAGGATAGGCCTTCTGTTTATACTTATATACAATGGATATGGTTTTTGCTAGGTACTTCCTTGCATTTTACATTTATTGACATATTCTCTGACGGACTTGTCTTGCTACTCCTAACCTCCATAACCAAGAATAGAATTATGTTGATATGACCCTATTTTCCTTGTACGTCTTTGTGAAATATTTGTTTTTTAATCAGCTGATAGTGAAAGATAGATATGTGTAGTTCTAAATGCACTATTGCACACCTAAACCATTAGGGTTTTAGATTGCAGAACTTGATATTCAATTTGAGACCAGTAGCAAGACTCATGGTCATGCCACTCACTTGAAGTTACTGTGTGCAACTTTTATAGCAGTGGCAGCTTGGTCTGGTTCTGAGTTCCAACTTCCGTTATCTTCATGAGTTGGTACTTGTCTTTTGTCATGAAGTCTAATTATTGCTTTTTGTCTCCAGGCCTTGCTTGTATGACAGTGATGTTCGTTACAACATTTCTCATGGCACTCGTGGTAGTATTTGTTTGGCAGAAGAGCATGTTACTAGCAGCAGGGTTCCTTCTCTTCTTTTGGTTCATCGAGGGTGTATATCTATCAGCGGCACTCATAAAAGTGCCTCAAGGGGGGTGGGTACCATTGGTACTTTCATTCTTTTTTATGGTTATTATGTACGTCTGGCACTATGGGACTCGCAAGAAGTACAACTACGATCTGCACAACAAAGTTTCATTGAAATGGATACTTGGCCTGGGCCCCAGCCTTGGAATCGTCAGGGTACCTGGAATAGGTCTCATATATTCAGAATGGGCAACAGGAGTCCCTGCCATATTTTCTCACTTTGTAACGAACCTCCCTGCGTTTCACAAGGTATTAGTCTTCGTTTGTGTGAAGTCAGTTCCAGTCCCTTACGTACCCCCTGAAGAACGCTTCCTCATTGGTCGTATTTGTCCAAGATCATACCGTATGTACCGCTGCATCGTGAGGTACGGCTACAAGGATATCCAGCGGGATGATGGAAACTTTGAGAACCAGCTTATACAAAGCATCGCCGAGTTCATCCAAATGGAAGCAGTTCAACCACAAATCTCCAGCTCCGAGAACTCATCATTTGATGGGAGGATGGCTGTAATAAGCACCAGAAGTGTTCAATCAACCTCGAGCTTAATAGTATCCGAGGTAGAGGACTTCTGCGTGAACAGCTCAATGCAAAGCAGCAAATCCATAACCCTGCAGAGCTTAGGATCTGTTTACGAAGATGAGAATCCACAAATCAGGAGGCGGCAGGTGAGGTTTCAATTAGCCTCACACCCCGGGATGGATATGGCGGTTAGGGAAGAGCTGATGGATCTGATCCAAGCAAAGGAAGCGGGAGTAGCATATATAATGGGACATTCGTATGTTAAGGCGAGGAGATCATCGTCATATTTGAAGAAGCTCGTGATTGATATCGGATATTCATTTCTTCGGAAGAACTGTAGGGGACCTTCTGTGGCATTAAACATTCCCCACATCAGCCTTATTGAAGTTGGCATGATATACTATGTTTAGTAAATTATAAGGAACTGATCACTTGATGGGATTGGGAGGAGCAAATGTAAGTGTAGCCAGTAGTGAATGGACAACAGGAAGCATGTAGGGCTCTTTTTTGGCTGCCCTTCCCATTTGTATAGAAAACATCAAATGCATTTTGTGAGCATCTATTTTTTTCATATTTATGTTTCCATATATGAATAATGATGAAACAATAATGGAATTGAACAGTGAAATGATCTCTTTGAGAGATTATCTGGCATGTTAGGTTCTTTATTGTTAAATACTCTGACACGTCTTCAAATCAGTGTTGTTTTGAGAAAAATTAAGAAAAGATTAGTTTGCGTTATATATTGTATAGTGTACTCGTCACTGATTATGTGGGATAACAAAATCACGACAGTCTAAGCTTTTTATTTTGTAATATCACATTATCACGAACTATATAAGATTATTAGAAACGCCAGTCTTTCTCGTCATCATATAGACAACATGTGACTTAATATTCTACCAAAATTTAATAGTTTATTTTTTTATTTATTTAATAAAGGTTTAAAATAAATAAATAAAATTAAATTAGCGGTAGTGTATGATGATGAGGTGGCCAAAGCAAGCAAGAGAGTCTCAAACCCTCGCGAAACAAGGAGAAGCACTCTCACAAGTCACAACCTTCCTTTTATGTCTCTTTCTCACTCACTTTTTCTTTTTATATACATATATGTGTATGTATATAAATAAGTGAAAGATTGGATTTTTCTTTTTCTTTTGGGAAAACAGAAACTTAATTTGTTGCTATATTATCACATTTTCATGGGATGATGTAACAAGGAGTAATGGAACTGAAATCTGAAATGTCCACTCCCTCTAACCCTAACCAATCACAGGTTTGTGTTTTTTTTTCCATCTCATTGTATTTGCCACAATCTTTATTGGATTGCTATTAATTTTCTGTCATTTGGGTATGTTGAACTGCAATGCATGCCATGTGTTTGTTTAATGGTTTTGGGGTTCATGAGGTGCCAAAAGGAATTGCCTTTGCAGTTCTTATTTGAAGAAACTCTCACAGAGATGAATGAATGTTCATATACATTACCAATTATAGGGTGTGTAACAAGTAACTGGTTTTAGTATTATTGATTCCATTCTAGTTTCAATTGAAGTTGTACCTTTTTGCACTACTGGTTGCAAGATTGATTATTTGCATGATTTATTTCATTTCATTTTGTGAGTGTGTATGTGATGTTAGCATCCTAATTGTAATTGATATGACTCTACATAGTTTTATATTTGTTGATTCTGTACATGTGAAAAAATGACTTATATCCCTAAAAAAGTAGGTTCATGGCGGGAACATGGTAGAATATTTTGTCTCGGATAACTTAAGATGTTAAAGTGTAAGTTTTAGCTCAACTTATTTTGTGGGTCTTGCAGCTTTGGTGGGTGAATATTTGGAGGAATCTGCTATTTGCATACCAAAGTTTTGGTGTGGTATATGGGGACCTGAGCACTTCAACTCTTTACGTTTATACAAGCACATTCACTGGCCAGTTGCAGAATTATCAGAATGAGGAAGCAATATTTGGTGCATTTTCCTTGATATTCTGGAGCCTTATGTTGATACCCTTGCTCAAGTATGTCATTATCGTATTGAATGCAGATGATAATGGTCAAGGTAGATTTCATTTTTTGGATTTTGTGATTCTATGGCATCTAATTCGGTACTACTTTTGATTTATCCTCTATTGGGTCTAATTGAATTGCAACTCTTGACAGGTGGGGCTTTAGCTCTATACTCATTGTTGTGTAGACATGGAAATTTTGGTTTACTCCCCAATCATCTACCAGCTGACGAAGAGATCTCAAACTACAAATATGGCCACTCAACTCGAGATAGAACCTCGTCTGCGATGAAGAGATATTTAGAAAAGCATGAAAGCCTACGGCTAGCTCTACTTGTCGTTGTACTATTTGGTGCTTGCATGGTCATTGGTGATGGTGTGTTCACACCAGCAATCTCAGGTGAGGTAAATATAAGTTGTTATTATGTTGGGATAAAGAATAGAAGTATTAAGTTGAAGTATATATATCTATGTGCATTTTATCATACAGATATACAGATGATTTCGACTCATTTGGTGATTTTTTTAACCTCTTAGACAATACTATGTGTCTTGTTGGCTTGACGTTCGGTTTTCAGTCAAAAATTGGTGTAGGCTGCAATTAGTGGGATCATGGACTTTGAAATATGTTCACCATATTTGCTTCACCAAAATATTTCATCATATAATGAATTTATATAGTCTAGCCAGCATGATTTACAAGAATAAAGCATTAGCTAGGTTTTCACAGTGGAGAATTATAGACAGCTATAAAGTTGAACACTTCTGTTGGTTTTCTCTTTACATGACGGGAAGTCTTTGCCAGACATTTGTAATGTTTAGGTCTCACTATAACTTACTAATTTCCTTGCAGTTTTGTCTGCGGTATCAGGACTAGAGCTTATAGAACACAAACTAACTAATGGTAAATCGATTTTCTGTTAATTAAATTTTGATTATCAGCCATCTGCTTCTATTTATCAGATTTGTATTTGACATATTGCCTGTCATGTTTTTTATAGGTGAACCTCTCATTCTTGCATGTGCCATATTGGTGGGCTTGTTTGCCCTCCAGCATGTTGGCACTCACAGGGTAGCTTTTTTATTTGCCCCAATTGTTATCATCTGGTTGGTTTCAATTTTTTTTCTCGGGTTGTACAACACAATATGTTGGAACCCAAAAATTATCCGAGCCATTTCACCACATTATATTATCAAGTTCTTTCAGGCAACTGGTAAAGATGGATGGCTATCTCTTGGAGGGATCCTTCTTTCCATAACAGGTATGTTTTATCTGGATGCCAGTGACGTATTATTGCACTTGTTAGATATATACACAAACTATTGGATTCAATATGTGCAGTTTATCTTAAGATTCTTGTCAAGCTGAAGCTTAATTTTTTTCAAGCAAAACTTTAAAAATTCTTTAAACCTTGTATTCTAGGTTACTTGGCAATTATATTATGGCAATTGCTAATTACTAAGCTTTTGGGGGGTATCACCACCCGTCAGGTTCTGAAGCTATGTTTGCCACTCTCGGCCATTTCACTGCCTCGTCGATAAAGGTGAGTTTCTAATGTGACATGTCATATTTGTTGAAGGAGTATTTAGTCGTGAAATTTGCAGTCTGCACATACGTGATCCATCTTTTCTCTTCTCCACATTCTTTATCTATTTTACCCACTTCGAACTAGATTGAATTCAATAATAACTACCATTAAAGCTTCTTCTCTTGTATGCTAGAACATCTGTTCATATATCAATTCATTCTTTTTTGTTTGTGCAGATTGCATTTGCATTTGCAATATACCCATGTTTGGTTGTACAATATATGGGCCAAGCTGCTTTTCTGTCTAAACGCATCGGCTGCATTCGTCATAGCTTTTATGACTCAATACCTGGTTAGTTTTTGAGGTATTAATTTCTATTTATCACAGATCTCTGATTTTGAATTTTAGTGGGTAATTTTGCTTTCTGTTGTTGCATATTCTTGTAGATAGTGTATTTTGGCCCATTTTAATCATTGCCACCCTTGCTGCTATTGTTGGGAGTCAGGCTGTCATTACTGCTACTTTCTCAATCATCAATCAATGTCAAGCCCTTGGTTGCTTTCCCCGAGTCAAGGTTGTTCACACCTCGAGGCATATGCATATATATGGGCAGATCTACATTCCGGAAATAAATTGGATGCTCATGATCCTTACTCTTGCCGTAACTATCGGGTTTCAGGACATAATTGAAATTGGAAATGCTTATGGTAAGCCGTTTTTAGAGGTTTCTCCTTCATATGCATAGTCATGATTTCTAATTAGCTTTTGGGGTTTTGCTCCTCCCAAGGCCTTGCTTGTGTGACAGTTATGTGTGCCACAACATTTCTCACGACACTCGTCATGGTCTTTGTTTGGCACACGAATCTGTTATTAGCAGCCGGGTTCCTTTTCTTCTTCTGGTTCATTGAGGGCGTCTACCTATCAGCAGCACTCGCAAAAGTGTCTCAGGGCGGCTGGGTCCCGTTAGTGCTGTCGTTCGTTTTCTTGGGCATTATGTCTGTCTGGCATTACGGGACTTGTCAGAAGTACAACTACGATGTATACAACAAAGTTTCATTGAAATGGATACTTGGCCTCGGCCCCAGCCTTGGAATTGTCCGGGTGCCCGGGATAGGCCTCATATACTCAGATTTGCCAACAGGAATACCCGCAATCTTCTCTCACTTCGTAACAAATCTCCCAGCATTTCATAAAGTCTTGGTCTTTGTTTGCGTGAAGTCGGTTCCAGTGCCATACGTATCTCCTGCAGAGCGCATCCTAGTTGGTCGTGTTTGCCCAAGACCATACCGTATGTACCAATGCAGTATCAGATATGGATACAAGGACGTCCGAGGATATGACGGAGACTTTGAGAACCAGCTTATACAAAGCCTCGCAGAATTCATCCAGACGGAAGGTGTTGAGACACAGTCTGAGAGATCATCATTCGATGGGAATAAGATAGCTGTTATAAGCACCGAAGACTCCCTATCTGTTTCGAGCTTTGCAGTCTCAGAGGTAGAAGACTTTTGCGCGGACAATACAGTCGAGAGCCTAGAATCTCTAACACAACATAGTTTGAGACGTCTTAATGATGTTGAGAATCCAAATACCGAAAGACAGCAGCAAGTAAAGTTTCAGTTACTCGAGAAAGGCGGAGAGATGGATCCTTTGGTAAGGGAAGAGCTGATGGAGCTGATTGAAGCCCGGGAAGCAGGAGTTGCATACATATTGGGGCACTCGCACGTGAGGGCGAGTACATCCTCGTCGTTTTTAAAGAGACTGGTAATCGATGTCGGGTTTACGTTTCTTCAGGGTAACTGTAGGAAGCCTGCTGTGATACTAAACATCCCGATCGTCCACCTTATCGAAGTTGGCATGGTTTGTTGTGTTTAGTTATGCAAAGGATAGATAGAAGTAGTACAATGAAAAAAGGAAGGTGTTGTAACACCATTTGTGTGTATAATTGATCTTCCCATTTGTATAGAAATGTTGAAGTTTATTGTTTTCTAGTTCATTTTGTAGTATTGATTTCTTTTGGTTAGTCATTATGTTGATCTTCTCTTCTTGTTGGTCTTGCCAAAGTGTAGAGAACATTTATTTTTGTGAACACCATCAACAAAATGAACCAGAAAATAATTAGTCTTTGCGTAAATAAACACAACAAACCAGAAGAAGGTTAAAGACTCAAAATAATTTCTTAATTTTGTGTTTCGACCCACTTTGGTATTCAAAGTTTTTTTTTTAAAAAATTCAAAATAGTCTATAAACTTTCGTGTTTCGATTCAATTTAGTCCTGAACTTTTGTGTTGTGACTCAATTTGGTCTCTGAACTTTTTAAACTCAAAACATTCTCTGAACTTTCAAATATTTATCTGATTTGGTCCCTGAACTTTTGATACAAGCTCTCAGGATAAGAACCATTTTGGGTCGATATTTGAAAGTTCAGTGACTACATTGGGTCGAAACACGAAAGTTTATGGACTATTTTGGGTATAAAAAAACAAATTCATGGATCAAATTAGGTCGAAATACGAAAATACATAGATAAAATTGAGTGTTTTACCTCATAAGAAATCAATATTACTTAAAGCCATTTTATTAGTGTAGTTCCCAAACAGACCTTTAGTCTCTTAGTAGATATCACATAATTGTTATAAAAATATATTTAACGGATATATCAATCAATTAATTAAAAACCGACATAATGTGTATGGTCAAAATTCAACCTGCCGTAAAATTAGCAAGCATTGCAGTAATTACTGACGAAACTAACCTCACACGGAAAGAAGAGATAAATTTGCCACATTGGCACAGTTACGAGTCAAAAGTCAAAACAGACATTTCACATAAAACTGTTAATTCCCGTTAATTACAGCGCATTAATTAAGTAGTGTGACGCGTAAAAATTTAGAAATAAATATCAATAGTTGTTACTGTCCTGTCTGTTTGTTACTATCTTTATACATTTAAGAAAAATAAATAAATAAATAAATAAATAAAAGCAGAGTGAGAGAGAGAGAGCCAATACGCGAGCCACCCGACAGCGTTAAGAAGCCGCCTTAAGCCCACATTTGGCGCTTCGGCCGAACCGCATGCCCTCTGTTTCTGCTCCTTGTGCTCTGCAGATCCACCATTTCTCTCTCTCTCTCTCACACACACCACTCTCTCTCTCTCTCATCATCATCGTCGTCGTCTTCTTCTTGCTTGCGCTCTGTTCTTCGCTGTCTCCGTCGCCGTGCTAGGGTTTCGGTAAGAGGTCGGAACTTGCGAATCTATCTTCAATTGCTTGCTATGCGTATCTCATTGTCTCTTTGTGACGAGCTTTCTGCCGTTTAGGTTTGGATTTGAGGAAACTCTGTTTGATGCGCTTTGTTTTATTTGCTTGCTGCGGAATTCACTTGATTTCGACATTTTTTGTCTTGTCGGTGGTGATTGTTTTTGTTTTGGAGTTTTTTTGTCTTCCTTTTCACTGTTATGTCTTGGTGGTTACTGTGATGGCTGCGATGTGATGGTTTTCTTAGTTGCTAATAGTTTGCTTTAAATTAATGTTCACTTTCTTCTGTTGAATTAAGGAGTCCGATTTTCATTCCTGTTTCTGATTTCTCAGTTTTGTCTCTCTGTTATTTTTTTTCCTTTCTGTTACTCTTTGATGGTGATTTTTTTTTCTTTCTAATGTACTGAACTGAAAATTTGAATGTCCTTGGAATAAGATGTTTACTACTGTGCTGTGTGGTCTGGCCAGATTGACATTGTTTGGTATTTGAAGTAAAACTATATTCTCTGCACATGGATACGGAGGGAATTGCATTTTATCTTGTTTCATATAAACCATTTGTTTAATCTAGTGCTCCTCAATGGATCTGATGATATCATAGTTTAGTTTTTGTTCACTTCGGGAAATGATGAATGCTGTCATTAGTTAACTACAATTGAAAATTGAAGACAGGTTTGAAGAGTTATATTAAATGTTTATGGGAGTTTGGGAATTAAGTGTGTTCATGAACTACTTATCCCATTGATTTGCACTTTTAGCATGAAGTATTCATAGGACCGCCATTTGATGCCTTTCTGGTTAGCATTGATTGCATTGCATCAGTGTCAAAGAAAGTGTTAATTGCAATTAATGTGCACCTTGCCTTTTACACAAAATGTTGAAACCTATGGATGATGCCGTGTTAGCGGGCTTGACCTGCCATATGATGTGTCTTATTCCATTCATGCCATGCCAGCATCACAAAGTAATAGTAGTAAATTTGTAACCTCTTAATTGCCATTAACTCTCTGATTTAACATGTTGCTCTTCTTGATTGCAGGAATCAGTTGCTATGGAAACTTGTTCAAGAGTCCTCAGTTTAGAGCAGATTTCCTTCAACAGTAATTTAAGTCGCAATTCATATTTCAATGGCAAGGAGCAGGGACCTGCCCACCAACCGGAATCAGGCATGATGGAAGTCATATGCCCAGAGCCTCGTAATGCAACTAGGGTTCCTTCTATTGTTGATAGCCTCAATAGATGCTACAACACTAAAAGGTTCATCCTTTTCCTCTGTGTGTGTGAACAATTATGCTTTCTGTTTCACCTCAATCCCTCCCACGCTTCATGAGAGGCATTTACATTTACAGCAACATATAGTGACGTGATAGAGTTGGTTCTTCAATTGTATAATGTTAGATTCTGTGAACTACATATAATTCTACTTTCTGACATTATCCCTTGTTGAAGTCCTTGTTTTTCCAACTCCTCTATGGGTTATTGGTGGGATGGTTTGTGTGTGCAACCTTATAGATTGTGATAGTGGTAGTAGTTAGGGAACTGAAGAGGGGTAAAAGTAAAAAAGATAGAGATGAGAGGATAATAAATACTGATGGTGGGAACCAATAAAACTGTTAGTTTGTTACTATTAACAGTTTATATGAAATTTATTTATATAGGAGATGAACTAACTTACCATGTTTCCCTTACTCCCGCAGGAACTTGTCTTACCACAATGGTGGTCCTAATCTTGACGTCATGAACCTATTTTTGGGCATGGTTGATCCTATGCTTGATCCTCTTGGTTTGGTGATTGTAGTATATCATGCCTTGGTTGTTTCTGACATTCACTTTGTTTTCTCCTCCTTTTCTTTCAGGACGATTTTGAAGATGAATTGGATGTTAACAGTAACCACATGGGTTTATTTTACTGTTCACCACCGGTGCGCTCAAATAACCCATTAGTTCATGATGTACGGTTTACTAACCAATCGACAATCATTAGTTCCCCAACTGGAAATACCCATGTAGTGAAGCATTCCTCAGCAAGGGTGGAGGCAAGTGCTCATGGTAATAATGCTTCTGAGAAGCCGACGAGAAGAGTTGTGGGTTTTAACTGCGGAGGTTCCAAGTCTCACTGCATTTCTGCTTTTGCCTAATTTGTCAGAAGCAGAAATGTTTTGGCTAGCGAGGAGTTCTGAGCCATCATATTCCTAGGATAGTTTTAGGGATCGTAATTTGTACCTCTACCTTTTCTCCTGAATGGCCTGGTATGCCCGTGTATCTGAGTGTTATCTTGTATATAGCTCCAGTTTCGAGTTCAAGTTTGTGATCATTTGGTGGTTCCAGAGACTGGAAAGTGAGGGTTCGGACATAATTTTCGAATGGGAAGTGAGATTGTATAGACGAAGGTTGCATTTTGTATAAAGTTGTAACAATAATAACATCTCGGGTTTTCGATAACCCAGATCCATTATGATGGTTCAATCTAACTCATCTATATTTTTTTTCACTTCCATTCCATATAAACAGTACTTATTTGCTCAGAATTGCTTGCATAGATATCTTTCATTTTGTTTAGGTTAAAAGCTAACGATTACAGGTGCCACCAACCCTAAACCAGAAGTAGCTCCACCTATCCAACAACCGCAACCCCATCAATTGTCAGCCCAAGGTCCTCAAGCTCTCATGGAAGTAACCGAACATAGTAAAAAACTAGTTTGATGACCAACTCCTAACCCTAACCAGCCAACTCAATCCTCCAGTTCTGGTATTATATATGTTGAAGTTGCTAGCAAGTTCAAGCAAAACAATGGAGATGAAACTGATGACATTGTGTGGGGTTGCAGTACTAGTATCAATATTGGCTTTGTTGGTTCCACAAGGAGGAGCTCAAGACACATCATGCCTGAAACACCTTGTTCCTTGCCTGAACTACCTAAACGGAACCCGCCATCCCCCCTCCAGTTGTTGCGATCCTCTGAAGTCGGTGATCAAATCTAACCCGAAATGCTTGTGCACCTTGATCAGCAACAAGGCGGCCAATCGGGCGGAGAAGGCTGGTATAGATGTGAGCAAGGCTGAGGAATTGCCTGGCAGATGTGGAGTGCGTGTCAACCCAATTGCCTGCCTTACAAGTATGTGTATTTAGAATTCTAATGTTCGACGCGTATTTACAGGATCTGAATTAACATGTTTATTTGCCATTTCAGGTTCTCCAGGTTCCAAAGATTCGGTTCAAAACTCTGCAAGTTTCAATGGAGCTGGTGTTATCATGGTTTTGTCACTTGCTGCTCAGATCCTGCAGGCGTTTTAGAGCTGGGCAGTATAGTATATTAGTATTATTAGTACCTTGTTGAGCTCTACAATTCGTTTTCCAATTGTTTCTTCCCTATAGTATTATAACTAAATGATCATTTTTTACTATTTTGGAATTGAATATTTTATGCCAACTTGTGCAAAAGTTTAATATATATAAAAAATACACGGGTAATTTGGGATCTGGACAAACACTCTGATGCATAATATCATTCTTATACGGAGAATACTAAATTGATATTGAGGTCGCTTATCTACAATGGGGCGGACTATTTGTGTACATGTCACGTGAAATGTTGAAAGTGTGTTTGAGCTCTAATAAACCACTGATCAATAGACTTCACTCCACTAAATATGCCGAACCAATGACCTTCTCAAATTTATTTCAACACACACTTTGGCGAAGTGCTCCCAATTTCCATTCCCGTCCCCTCATCCTCTTCTAGGAGCTTTCTTTATTGTATTGTTCAAATCCTGTTTTACTTAAGTATTTGAAATATTTACCTTAAAACAAAGTATTTGAAATATTTAATTATTAATTGAGTTACACAACATGAATAGTTATTATTTTTAACTAAAATCTCCATACCACTTGACTCAATAAGAGTTAAACTCACGAATTCTCATCAGAAAACACTGTCTTGATCGTCTGTGCCTTTGCCTACGGGGACAAATCAAATATTTGAAATATTTAAAAACCCTCATTAAATTAACATGACTATAAAATTACAAATTATAAATAGTTATTTAATCCATGTGGACCAGAATTATATATCTATTTTGTTTTAATTTAATTTAACCTGTTCAAAAGGTTCAACCCAGAACCACAACCCAGGACTGTGGAACAAAAATATCTATCTACACCACACACAACACTACAAAGCAATATGCCCTAACAACACCTAAACATATCTTCCTACTCTGACTCTCAAAATTAAAATGTAAAAAAAATCATCTTCACAAAAAGAACAACTGCTTATCATTATTCTATAATTTGTCTTCCACAACCAACATTTCCATTTCCATGCCCCAATCCTCCATTGTTTGGGTTTAACCAAAACCCCTCTGCTATCTTCTCCTCTCCACCCAACATGTCTTCTTCTTCTTCTTCTATCTTCTCCATTCCTGATTCCTCCACATTCTTGAGGCTCACTTCCACTCCCAAGCTTCGCACCCTCTTCAACGTCACCACATGCCGTCCCTACCGTCGCAAACCCAGGCCCTTCCTCTCCGTCGTCAATGCTTCCTCCTACAGCACCTTGAGCCCCTTCGCGACCCCCAGAGCCGGCCGCCCCGCCAAAGGTAAGGGCGAGAACGACGTCATTTCTGACCTCAACGAGAGAATCCGCCGCGACTACAGCAAGAGAGAGGCCTCCCGTCCCGGCATGGACTCCGGCGACGCCGAGATGTACATCCGCCGTGTCAAGGAGCAGCAGCAGAGGGGCTTGCGGAAGCTGAAAGGAGATTTGGATAAAAAAGCCGGCGGCAAGTTCAGCTACAAGGTCGACCCTCACTCTCTACGCCCCGGGGACTATGTGGTGCACAAGAAGGTCGGTATCGGAAAGTTCGTCGGGATTAAATACGACTCCTCCGAGGACTCACCAGATCGCGCTGAGTATGTGTACATCCAGTATTCCGATGGGATGGCCAAGCTTCCTCTCAAGCAAGCCTCTCGCTTGCTTTACAGATACAATCTGTATGTTTTTCAATCTCTTTCTTTATCTATTGTGCTCATTTAGGTGTCTGATATTGCTTCTGTCAATTGTACAAGATGGAACTGAATTAGAGAGATGGAAATTTATGCATGAGTCTATATTTGAACTGATGTGAAGATCTTCATAGGAACATTACTAATTTTGTTCACTTCCTTGTTCTTCTGCAAGCCTACTGTGGTGCATTGTTCCTGCGATCTAATGATATCATGTTTTGCATATCTTTCCAGCCCAAATGAAACGAAAAAGCCCAAGGGATTGAGCAAATTGAAGGACAGTAGCTCATGGGAAAAGAAGAAAACAAAAGGAAAGTTTGTTATTCAGAAAATGGTTGTTGATTTGATGGAGCTGTATTTAGATAGGTTGAAACAAAGGAGGCCTCCCTATCCAAAGAGTCATGCCATGGATGAATTTGTATCTAGTTTTGTTTATGAGCCCACACCAGACCAGAAGCAGGTATTACTATAATTTTCGGATGAATTGCACCACTTATGATAGACTATCGAGCGAGGTGAAGGAAAATTCATCAATGTAAACCTGATTGTCATAATTATTTATTTATTATTTTTTTATCAGTCTCTTTTTTTGTACTCGCTTAAATCATATATGTTCTGTTTTCCCTGTAACTGCCTTTTAAGTTATATGCAAATTGTGATTGCAGGCTTTCATTGATGTAGAGAGGGACTTGACAGAGAAGGAAACTCCAATGGACCGATTAATTTGTGGAGATGTTGGGTTTGGCAAGACTGAAGTTGCACTACGTGCCATCTTTTGTGTAGTTTCAGCTGGGAAGCAAGCTATGATTCTTGCACCAACAATTGTCTTGGCCAAACAACATTTTAATGTTATTTCAGAGAGATTTTCTGCATATCCTAATATCAGGGTTGGACTGCTGAGCAGGTTTCAGGTATGTGGAGCGAATCAACTAGATGGACTTCCTCTCTATTGTAAATTACTTTATAAACTCCCATTTAGGGCTGCTGGATTGCTGTTATTAGTACTTAGGTTATTATTTAGATTTGGTGCCAAGAATTATAACTATTCTAGTTGAACTTCTCTGATTCAGCTCTTAACCATAATTCCTCTGTGTATTTCATATGATAGAGTTTTCTTTTTCATGTTATTCTTTCCCTTATTTAAATGTGATTGGCTGTCTAATATTTAAAGTAATTTAAAATGCTTCATTTAGATTTTGCAGTAATTGATGATAATCAAAGATTGTATGTATATACACACTGATAATTTATTTTTTGCCTTTGTTATTTTAAAGATTCTGTTTTCTGTTTGTATTTGGTTGAACTTGTAATTATCCTAATTATATTTCTGATGCCCTACAATGCATCCTATCATGGCACTTTTTGTATGTTTGTTCCATTTCTCTAGTTCAAATTACACAAGAAATTGTGCCTCAGCGATACATTGAGTCAACTGACTAGCTATGTATGTGCTTGAGTGTCTATGTGAGGATCAACTATACATTTTCACACTGAATATTTGGACTACAAGACAGGAAGGCTTGTTTTCCTTTATTGCTGGGATCTTTTTACTGTTCAAGTCTATGAAAGTATCATGGAATCATTAGTAATTACTGTTTTCATAAATTAATTAAACCTGTCACAACATGTAGACTAAAGCACAGAAAGAGGAGCATCTGGTCATGATTAAAAATGGTGAACTGGACATTATTGTGGGGACCCATTCACTTCTTGGAAATCGTGTTGTGTACAGTAAATTAGGCCTTCTTGTGGTTGATGAGGAACAGGTATGCCTCATAACCTGTTTTGCTTTTATCTGCAATGCATCTTCTCCTTTCTAACCTTCGTTATATGTTTTCTTCATTGATGTGCAATAAAACTATGCGTCAGAGGTTTGGTGTCAAACAGAAGGAAAAGATTTCATCATTCAAGACCTCAGTTGATGTCCTTACTCTTTCTGCTACACCTATCCCACGAACTCTTTATTTAGCATTGACTGGGTTTCGTGATGCTAGGTAATTGGCCTATCTCAGACTTCAGTTATGAGTGAAAGTTTCAGCACTTTTCATACTAAATGCTACTGCATCCAAGATGTCCATTGAACTTTGAGTTTTATTGTAGATTTGGTAATAAGTCCGTATAATTCACTATCTGGGGGGTGGGGGGGGGGGGGGATTGTCATTCAGTAGAACTGAGTAATTATAATTTGGGCCATATTCATGGTGAGATTATATGTTGATGTGCAAATAAAGAAATTTCAAATGAACACTTCCACAAGTACATGAGGAATCTGAGTTTGACTTACGAGTTTGTGATGGTACTTCGATCCTTTGCTATTTGTATGCAACAGAGACGTCACAGTTCAGCCTGACAAACATATTATTTTCCTATTTCTATAAGCGGGTAATATTGTGTTGCTTATGATGACTTTGCTTATTTTTCAGCTTAATTACAACTCCACCTCCAGAAAGAGTTCCTATTAAAACTCACCTTTTACCATACTCGGAAAGTAGAGTGACAGCAGCGATCAAATATGAGCTAGACCGTGGTGGCCAGGTTTTCTATGTTTTGCCACGTATTAGTGGTAAGTTCATAAATAATTACATTCTCTGTCATTTAATGAGTTAGATTATTACTCTGATCACTATCTACGGTTTAATATGCATTTTCTTTTCCCCATTCTCTATTAGCTGACGACTTTTCCCTAATGTCATTGCCTGAGTAGGAAATGAGAATTATCTTATATTATAACTGGGATGGCAATTAGTTAGGTGCTTTTTATGTTCATTTGTAATTTGCTGATGAGGGAATGAGAATTCACTTGTGTCTGTTACAGGCAACTGACATATTTGTTAAACAAAGATTTACTGCCCAAAAATGAAATAGAAACTGTTGGACAAATAGTTAATTAATGAAGAGGAATGAAAAGAATTTGTGTTGTTATATTTAATAATAAGCAACCTACTGATACACAGTGAGCTTTTCAACAATGGGAAGGAGCTCCCAGTTTACAGCCGAGTTTAGGGACATTATGAACCCTAACTTACATCAATCACCAACAATCAATCTTTGATTGCCAACTATACAAATTCTATCATAAATATTAGATAGTTCTCGGCTTAGTAGTTACAATTACTGGAGGGTGTGGCTCCCTTGTTTGTTTCTAAACTTCCTTTAGCATTTTTTTTAACCTGGGTCTCACGACAACCTTATGCAACAGGTCTTGACGAAGCAATGACATTTCTTACAAGTTCATTTCCAGATGTTGATATAGCTCTTGCACATGGAAAGGTATCTTAAATGCTCATATTTTCATGGGCTGGTGTAGTATTTTCTTATGAGGGGGTAGCTGAAATCTAAAAGGCAATGCTAGTTATGGATTATCTTATTTGGTTTATCAAGGAGCAAGACTAAAGCAGATAAGTTTGGATCGAGTATTCATAACATAAACTTAGTCAACATAAATATAATGTAGAGTGGCAGAATTGTAAACTTTTGATATATGAAATTGAAACATCTCTCTTTCCCCAGGCGGTGTTATCAGGCCTTGGTTTAGTTTTACTGTTAAGTCAGCAGCAATACACAACCCAATGTAGTAGTATATTAGTTCTAGCAAACAGCTGGTTAATTTATGTCTAGCTATTGATCCAACTTTATTCTCCATTTCATAAGCTCATGAAGCGTACGAAGAATAAAAACCTGTTCTAGTTGCTTGTGTAATGCATAATTCTAAACTTTTTATAGGCATTGTATTGTGGCTGGCTTGGCGACATAAATCTGTAGTGCTTTACACAAATGAAAAATACTGTTTTTTCTAAACTTGTGGGATATATGAAGAATTTGGAGGCATCTGTCTTGTGTCTGCCATGCCAATATAAATTAGTAGTGCCTTTCACAAATGGAAAGCACTGGTATTTCTGAACTTGCTATATATATAACCGCAGTTAAAATATACCCTCAAAAGCAACCAAAAATATACTTCTGTAATTATTTGATTTTTTTAAACTCAAATCTCTGGGATCCAATTGCATATATTTTAGGGGACAGAAAATTAGGAGCACTTTATGAAGTTTTCTAAACTTTGCTATCTTTTATTTTTCCAGGAACTATGCATTTTACTCGTACACTCTTTCATGTCCTCATTCCTTGTTGAGTGGCTATTAATATACTGGCTGTTCTGATGTAGCTATATATGCTCTTTTTGGCAGCAAATTTCAAAGGAACTTGAGGATGCCATGGAGAATTTTGCACAAGGCAAAACTAAGATTCTAGTATGCACAAATATTGTAGAAAGTGGGCTTGACATTCAGAATGCAAACACCATCATTATTCAGGATGTTCAGTTATTTGGCTTAGCCCAATTATACCAGGTCTTGTTGTCTTTAACTTTCCTCTGAACTTATGAATTGATGCTGTATTATGGGAGTAAAATTTGGAATCTTTAGTTAGGAATTTTGCATGTTGATGTTTTGGAGACATATTTCAGAGATGATTATCTCTGATCATCACAAATGATGTTTTTAAGTATCTTTAAAACCTTCAAGGATTTGATTTTTATACATGGAAGTAGATATTGAATTTCTCACTGCTCATGTTCAACCTTATCATTTTTTCACATTGCAACAGCTGCGTGGAAGGGTTGGACGGGCTGATAGGGAAGCTCATGCGTACTTATTTTACCCTGTCGATAAAAAATTGACTAAAGAAGGACATGTATGTTTTTTTGGTGCTATCTTCTACTTTTACTTGTGATAATAGTTCTACTTGATCCTCAAATGTCACAAGCATGATTTGTATCAAGTCTCTATTCTTTTGTCATTTCCATCACCCATATCTTCAGAATTCCTCCCATTTGCTTTTTATTATGGCCTTTTCCTTCTTGAAAGCTTGTGACGTTCAAACTATTATTATTACACTTTAGGAAAGGCTTCGGGCCCTAGAAGAATGCCGTGAACTTGGCCAAGGTTTCCAATTAGCTGAGCGAGACATGGGGATAAGAGGCTTTGGTGCTATCTTTGGTGAGCAACAGACAGGGGATGTTGCAAACGTAGGAATTGATCTCTTCTTTGAAATGCTTTTTGAGAGCTTGTCCAAGGTAAGTCTGTTCAGGATCTACTTTCTGTTAGCTATAGTTGTCTTGGGAAGAATCATTTGTCACCTGTGTGAACCATTAGTGTTTTCTTCCTGCTCGTTTTGGGGTTTCATACACAATTGCAGTCTTCTTTAAAATATTTTTCCATCTAAGCATATATAAAAATATCAGACCTGAAGACACTCCACAACTTTTCAGTGCCTACCTAAAGAGGAATCAAATTGTGTGCTTGTGTGTGATATAACTTGTACAGATGTGTATGTATGATGCATCTTTCTATATGTGCTTATACATAGTTGGCTGATCAAAGAACACACTTTGTTTTTTTCCTCCGTAATTCTCAGATCCTAATACTGTACCTCCAATTGAATTTTCACTCTTCTATTTGGGTTCCAGGTTGATGAACATCGCGTTTTTTCAGTTCCATACCAGTCGGTAAAGGTACTACCTACTACCCTGAGGAATGTTTATAGAAAAATTATTGTAAATATCTATATTTTATCTGTTTTGTTCAGTAGCTTTGCAGTATTCTGTAATTCAACTCAAGGGTCTAAATGTTTCAAATTTAAATATCTTTCCTCCCAGAAAAATCTTTTGTAGGCATCTCCTTGAAACAGCTTAGTTAGAAGCTACAACTGATGATGAGTGATGACAATCTAAAAAATTTCTTAAGCGCATCTTTTATTTAATATTGTGAGTTCATTCTGGATGATATTTTTTTTTCCAAAGATAGAGTGTAATTTGTTTCCAGCAGTTATTCTCTAAATGAAATTTTCACACAGCACTGCAGTTGCTATTCTCTGACTGCTTTGTTCTTTCACCATTCGCAGTGCTGAAGTCATAGTTTTCCAGAATTAGGTTAGCATGTAATGTAAAGATTCCAGAATTTTGGTTTAATTATGTTTGTTCTTAGTGAGTGCAAATGTATGCTGCTTTATTATAGTCCATCTGATTTGAAAGGAATTTAGCATATGGTCCCAAGTCATTCAGTTTGGAAAATTAACTGTGTTAAATGAATTGGTGATCTTACTATCTCTACAAATTCTGTTAAGCATATAAATATAAACCCTTGAATCTTGATATAAATAAGCTCTGATTGTTTTTGATGTCCCGTGCCAGCTTGATATAAATATAAACCCTCATCTCTCTTCTGAGTACATAAATTATCTGGAGAACCCCATGGAGGTAATAAATGAAGCTGAGAAAGCTGCTGAGGAAGGCATATGGAGCTTGATGGAATACACGGAGAATCTGCGCCGGGAACATGGAAAAGAGCCTTACTCCATGGAGATTCTGTTGAAGAAGCTATATGTTAGAAGGATGGCAGCTGATCTTGGGATTACCAGAATCTATGGTTCAGGAAAGATGGTTTACATGGAAACAAACATGAGTGAGAAGGTTTTCAAACTGATAACAGAACAAATGGCACCCAAGGCTCATGAAAATGTTTTGGCTTTGGAGGGAAACCTAATTAAGGTAAAAGTTCAATATTTCTTCTCCTCTTTTTCAAGGAAAATATAGGCTGTTTTCTAACATTCTATTTCGTTTTCCGAAATTTCTCCTCACAGGCAGAACTTATTCTGGAGCTACCAAGTGAATACCTTCTAAACTGGGTCTTCCAATGCTTGGCTGAGCTACATGCTTCACTTCCCGCTCTTATAAAGTGCTAATTCTCCATTTGAGTATGGCCTGTTAATCTTGACTTTGCTTACCACGCCCATCGATTGGTGGGTCTCTTTTGCCGTGCTATTGCAAAGCCAAGATACACCTGTATAGATCACATGAAGAAGCTAAACAAGTTGACGCAACCAATAGATATCGAGAAGTATATTCATTCTATAATGGTAGAATCAAGGTAAGCTGCTACGTATCAGCATACATGTATCGTTTGGTTCTGCTCTACTAATATTACCGTGACAGCTTCTGATTGGCTTCTGTGTTGCAGGATGTGGGTTAGTTGACACGAACACGATGAACGAAGATGCCCCACCTTCTCTGGAATAGTTAAATAGAAGCTCTGGCATTAAGGGTTCGTTCTATAGAGGTTCTAGTCTGTTTTTAACATATTGACGCATGGTTTGAGAGATAGAAGTTACTCAAATAGTTATAACGGTTGCAGGTTAATATCATTTGTGTTGTAGTTCTTCATTGTAACAAAGAAATCTGCAGAAACAATATATATATTCACATATTTGACTGCTTGGTACCATCTATATTCCATTCTGCTTCATTTTGATGTCTGTCTTGTTGTGTTCAACTATTTGAGGAAATCTGATTAAACATTTATATATAAATATAAAAGATTGGATTCAAGTGTCTGAACTTGAGTTTGAGTGACACATGGGATTGGCCTGAAGGAGCTACTTGCCACATAGGATGTAACGTGTTTGGTAAAATTATATAATTTGCTATAAAGAAACCGCGGTAGGCATTTTGGTCCGGTGGAGAGCAGTAAAATTTATTGGTTGAGATTCTCAGTTAATAGACAAGCAAAATGAATTCGGACGGGTCCTCCACTCGCGCTCACAAATTTAATGGAGCAATAGAGCGAGTATAAGTGTTAATTGATATGTGATGTGAATTCACGGCTAAAATGTTTTTTCATATATATATATATATATACAATTATATAAGATTCTGTATTGAGTACGTGCAAGCCATCCAAATACCGTTGCTTTTGAAGCTTTATAGCGCTGGCTTGCTGATCTTTAAAAGTTTTTAATTAATTAGTTATCTAAATGGAATAATTAGGGGAAAAAATATATTAAATTCCGGTAAAATAAATTTAAAAAGGAAGAGAGAGAAAGTAATCAGTGATCCACAGATGCTTACAGTTACAGCCGGCGCGCTGCAATAATCTCCTCCTTCTCCTTCTCCATCTCCATTCCATTGTCTTGAGTTTGGGCTCTCTCGTGGCGCCAAAATGAGCTTCCAAGATCTCCAGCATGGTGGCAGGCCCTCCCCATCCGCCTCCCGATTCGCATCTCAGACCCCGTCTCAGGCGGTGGCCGCCGGCATTTTCCAGATCA
>JAYMTF010001628.1:0-22180 GCA_036897485.1 Pelargonium nanum | reverse complement strand
GGTGGGAGCGGAGCGACCCGCCCAGATCCAATATTTTTAATGAGGTGTCATAATCTCATTGGTGGCTTAGCCTAAGCTAAATAATTCTTGGCTTAGGATCCTTAACCTCTTTTTCTTAAGCATTTTGTCATTTGAGATATATATTTGATTTTTTAATAAATATCTTTGATAGAGAAATCTAGTTAAGTTTAGATATTTTGTAGTACAGTGGTACTTGGATTTGTCTTTGTTGTTACATGAAATTAAAGTTTCAAGATATGATTTTTATTTGTCACTTTTTACCAAAAAAAAAACAAAGTGGCAATATGGGACAAAACAAGATTATACAAATCTAAGATATTTTGGATACATTTTTTTTCCATGTAGTTTCCACCCTAGAAAAGTATGCAAATTGGCTTTGGTCAAGATGTACTTGTCATTGTTAGGTAATTATGTACACATGCACCAAACTGTTCAATAACAATAACATATTATTAATTGATATAAAAAATATCGTTTTCATATTTTGATACTTATTCACATTTCAGTCGTGAAACTCAAGAGAAAAAAATTGTACATTTGTACATGCATGTGGACTTACGTGTACACTGAGTTGTTTAGTTACAATCGAATATAGTTAATAAGTTTATTTTCATGCAGTTTTTTTCCGTACAAGAGTATGCAAATTGGTTTTATAACCAAGAACCGTTGTTATAGGTAGATATGTACATATGTACACATGTATCATCAATAACATATTAGTAACAATAAACAGGTCGTGATCAATCATTTTTTAATAACTATTGATCATATTGCAGTGGTAAAATTCAAGTACATCAATTATAATCTCATCACACGTAGTCGATTAAAAAATGTTAATTTGTACTTGTGAACACACATACGTACTGAACAATTCAATAACATCATATAATTAATAAGAAAAATGTCGCGATCAATCGATTTTTTTGGCACTATGCACATTTTAGTCGTATTATCTGGTACAATTATAATATTATCGTGGTATACAATCGATCAATTAAAACAAAAACAGGAACTAAAAAAGGTTGTTTTTTTGAATAAAAAATATTTATATTTATTTGTATATATCTATGAATCCAGATATTATGGATTGGTGATTAGGGTTGCATTAGATCTTATTCTTATCCATATATATGTGTATATGTGATGGAGCATTGGGGTCTTGGAGATAGCTATAACAGAAAACGACAGCTCCATTCTCTATCTTTATGATTAAACGACATACTTTAACAACAATGTGCCACTTTTTGTGATCACCCATCTGCAATTGTTGGATCCTATTTCTCAAATGATATATATACATAAATATTTTGTTAAGTGATTGTTTGGAAGAACAAATTTATAGAAACTATAGACTATTTGAAGAAAAAATAAAATAATAAAACACTCTCAAATATCTTGCTCGCGCGTGATAATCCTCTTTAGTGATATCGTCGACATTTTTAATTATATATGTTATTTTTGATTTGCCACCTATTGGTTTTTAACTCAAACCCGTCAATCTAGTTTAAAAGTTGAATCATGGGTTGAAAATGACTAACATGAACCCGATCCATAATGGACGTGGGTTGCATACTTTAGAGCACATTTTGAGTGTAAATGTGTGGGTTTGCATGATCTAGTCCAAAAGTTAATAGGGTTATTCTGTAGCAGCTCAAGCCTGCCAAAATGTGAATCGAGTTTCAGATACTTGAGTGTTAATTTGTGGGTTTGCACACCGAGTTGTTCTAAGGCAATTCAAACCCGTCAAAATGTGAGTCGAGTTTCAGATACCAACGAGTTCGGATCTAAATTGAGAGTTGGTTTTATAAGGTCCTTGTGTTTGTGAATATCCATTTGATAGGGTCACTTTTGGTTTGCATCAATAGGAAAACAACCTCTCAAGAGTGTCAATGGACCCAAGTACTAGTGTCCTAGGACACATAAGTTGGACTAATTTAATTAACAATGACATATATCTGCAGTGCCATAATTGACCAAAAGTGGAAGATCAGCTTGCTTCCAAACCCTAGGGGATGGGCCAATGTACACATAGATTCTTAATGCTCTTTGGCTTTACTTGACCATTTTTTAAAATTTTAACTACTCTTTCTTGACATGTATGGCTAACTAATTTTGGACCCACATGACCTAGGGCTAGGGTAGGTTTTTGTTAGGTATTTCGACTAACTTCTACTTTATTTATCACTCTTGCAATTATACGACATCAACTCAAACTACTCACGTTGAAACTGAACTCTGATTCGTTGAAAACGTCACTTAAACTTCATTAATTGAACTATGATGGTTGCTTACATCTAATTATATAGTAGGAGATCTTAAAACTACATGACACCAACACAAACTACTTTCGTTAAATCTCAACTCCCAAACTAATGAAAAACTCACTAAAACTCGATTCAACAATTGTGATCGCTTGCATTCGTAGATTATAAAATCTCCTCATAAGTATTTTTTTTATCAGCAACGGGACATCATAGTCGAAGTAACAATGTTTCTCACTCCCCAAAAAGAGCGTCATCCTAAATCTCATCTCATACTGTCGACAAGGAGGCTCGAACTTGAGACATTAGAGGAAATCCTAAGTGTTTTATCCACTTAACCCAACATATCTTGGTAAATCTCCTCATATGTACAATCTATCAACAAACAACTAGATCAATATAAAAACAATCAATAGAAGAACTAACAGATGTCCAATCAATAGTGCTAAACAACAACAAAAATCTTTTTCAAACTTCCGTGACACCGACACAAACTACTAACACTGAAGCTCGAACTCCAAACAACTGAAAAATCGCTAGAATTTATCTGATTCGTCTACGCCGATACATAATAACAAGAAACAGTTAAGTACACCATGTGATCTGCATGCATGCATGCACACATACACTGATCCTATTCACATATATGTACACAGCTAGGACCACAAGTAGGAGTACAAGTGGTCTAAGCTCATGCCTAGCCAACCACACACACATCACACATTAAAACACATGTATTACACAACATTTACAGACACATAGATACATCTTGTCACTTACCCAAATTAATGTTGTCAAAGATGGAGCATGGCTCGTGTCACCTTGTCGCAATATTATTGGTTGCTTGTTTTTAACCTTTATTTATATATATAAACATATGTGTATCTATGAATAGTTAAAATTATAAATTTTAGGTAGCGTTTGTTTAACAATTTTTATTTGAAATCCTGAGAAAGTATGACATATTGAATATTTTTAAATTGTGATTATTGCGTTCGTTTAATTTTTTTAGGACGGCATATTTGGGATTAAAAAAAAATATTCTCTTTCCTCAAATGAGTTAAATAATTCCAAATTTGAAGGAATTGAAATAACACATCTACCATGTTATTTCAATTCATTAGAATTTGGATCTATTCAACTCTTGGGAAAGTGGATTTAACAATTTTGATTAAGTTAAAAACTACATTAAACGAACGCCTTAGTTTCGAACTATTGCCCTCTAGACAATATGGTTAACTAGCTAAAAATTGATCGAGGATGATCATATGCAACTGTGAAATGACAATATGACATTATAGATTTTAGTTTCGAGCAATCGTTTAGTGTTTTATTTACGAAAATATCCAACATGGAGGGGAATTTGACAAAAAAATTAATCATACATATGCATAAAGATATAAACTTATTTTATTCCTATCATCATATATAATAATATTATTTTTATTTTTATTGGTAGCTAGCTAGCTAGAGAGCAACTACAACACAAGTATTATTGTGATGAGCTAGCTTTGCCTGATTCATGGCAAGCACAAGCCAAGACCTACCCCACAGACAGTAGTGCAATTGCTAGCAAAAGTTTTAGCTATAGTGCTAGGGTTTGGTATATATTAGCAAGTGAACAAAACAAACAAGCTAGCTAGATTCTCCTCCATATCCATATATATCCATAACTAGCTATGAGCCATTTTCTTTGTCTCCTTAATTTCCTTGTGTTTCTTGGCCTCCCATGTGATGCATATTCTCAACCTAGCTCCACTATTCTACCCTCTTTTGGTTCATTGATTTTAAAAAAGTTTCTTTCACTTTCATCGGATAAGAAGTTTCTGTACGACGGGTCAGGAATGTCGATACGAATCAATCAGAAAAATCCTTTAGATACATGCATGCACATTTCCTAATATAGTGGTTGTGCATAGTTTTTGCGGTGCTTATTTCGACCATTAAATAAGAGTATACTATGATATGACTGATCACGATATGTTACAAACGTATGAATGAGGATGTTGAAAATGTGCGCGCTAGAAAAAACTTTATTTGTTTGTTGTAACGTATAAGAAATTTAATTAAAAGTTTTAATTTTTTTATCTCGAATGATAAGTTTATGTACGACGTGAAGGGAATATCGAAATGAATGAATAAGAAAAACTCTTCAGGTACATGAGCAAGTTCTAATATAGTGGTCGTTCATAGTTTTAGCGGTACTTATTTCAACCATTAAATAGAAGATATTATGATATGACTTCTCGATCATGATTTGTTACAAACTATGATTGAGAATATTGAAAAAAGTGCATGTGAGACAAAATTTTATATGTTGATTATAACATATAATAAATTTTATTTTATTTATTGATACTAAAACAAATGAACCAATCACTCTCTAGATAAATGTACTTTCTAATATAGTGGCCGCTCATAGTTTTAGCGGTGCTTATTAATTTCAAACAAAAAGAGTGAATATTTTGATTAGTCTTTTCAATCGTCCATCGCATGTTACAGACTATGACTAAGAATATCGAAAAAGTGCATGCTAAACAAAATTTTAGTTTTTGATTATACGGTCAAGAAATTTAGTTAGACATATGTACGTGAGAAAGTATATGAATAGA
The DNA here is from genome assembly GCA_036897485.1 of Pelargonium nanum. Classification (NCBI taxonomy): domain Eukaryota; kingdom Viridiplantae; phylum Streptophyta; class Magnoliopsida; order Geraniales; family Geraniaceae; genus Pelargonium; species Pelargonium nanum. The sequence continues at coordinate 17,286 of JAYMTF010001628.1, read as the reverse complement.
ATTAAATGGTGTAAGATAAAGGTTAGGAATATTAATTATTAGTACTGTGGCACATTCTCTAATTATCAAATTCAAATATTTGTTGCTGTTGGTGTGCCATGACAAAACATGCACCATTATAGACCAAATCATTAGCACACCAATAATTAACTTTGTAATTACCAAAACCAAGAAACATCCAAAACCAATTGGTGGGAAGTTAGCAACTTGTCAAAAAGCTAGCACAACCAAATACATATTCATATTTTAATTGTAATATATATTTATAATAGAAAAATTAAGATTTTTCTTTTATGCGATCTTAAAATTGTTGAAAAAATTACTATAGCAATGACCAATTCATCTTATAGAAGCTCGTTCTTGCAAAAATTGTTCAAATAATTTCGAGATCTGAACAAGTTGGTAACAATTTTTTGTTATAAAAAATATAAAGGTAATTTTTTTTTTTTTTTTTTGTGGTTTTGTCTCTTCTTTCTCCTAAGGTCAAGGCCAAACTAAAGCAAATGGATAATGAGAAGATTTTTCCAAGTGTTTTGGCCCTTTAGAGATTGAAGAGGACATGATCATCAATTTGGCCAATTTTCTATATAAAATATGTTTTTGTTCTATCCATAAACTTGATGATCTAATGAGTGGGACAATAAAAATATATTGGCAAGATGGTCAAGATTTTACTACATTTACAAACTTAGGGAAATTTGTCCTCTCTAGCTAGTCTCTAGAAGAAGCTGAGCTAGTCCAATATTTATATAAAAAATTAATTAAAATAATAAAGATTTGTCACACACTTCTTAAAACTTTTGATTAATATATATATTAGTACTAGTAAGAGTAAATGAAATCGTTTGGTTCCTTCGAAAAAAATACTAGTAAAAGTATGCATCCGTCTAAAATCGAACAATTATTTTGTCAATTTTTGAACTAAAGATCAAACTTATTACTGTTTGGTCATGAAATAGATTAGATATCGAGAAATTATTATCTCATTCGAGATCAGACTAATTGGATCGTAATAATTTTTAGTAGAAAAAATTGAAAGTTAAAATAAATCTAGATTTTATTATTTGGGGTTGAAATACAAATGTAGAATTAAATAATAAACTATTGAGAAAATGACCAAAATTACTATAAAAAATATTCAAAAGAAAAAAAAATAAATATTACATACCCAGATTTAAATTTCGACAACTGTTGAACCGAATGATTTTACAATGAATCAAAATAAAATTTGGTTAAAATTCAAAATGAACTTCTCTTTACACTATAATACACGATAATGACTACTCTATGTTGTAAAATATAAAATTACTAAATTTGTTTTAGACAAGAGTACAATCAAAATCATTGAGATCATTACCTTTTCCAATATTCAACCTAAACTTTAATTAAATAATTAATTAGGCCTACTAATCAACAAAAATATCATGATATTAAAAATAAGATAATTATTAGTGTTTTGTTTAGAGAAATAAATAAATAATTAAATTATGACACATTGGTGGGTGGTGGGGAAAAATGCATTGTCTATCTAATCCCAACTCATGGGTTTTAATTAATTAATTGAATAAATAAATAGTTAATTGAATAATAATAATTAATTAATTTTTGTGAATAAAAAATGAGGAAAGAAAATGTCAACTCCTGAGATGCATGAACGAAGACGAAAAATTGACTAAAGTCACTGTCAGGGCCATTAAGGTAAATAAAATATTGTTGAGGGTTGTTGAGACAAATAAAATAAATAAGTAGGCCTTTCTTGCTATTATTATTTTTTTGTTTAGATTATATATCAGGTAACGGGCAATGAGCCACGTCATTGGGTCGTTTGTTGTTTTTTGGGATTGGTCCTTATACTATGGCTTATTTACAAAAGTTCGCCCAAAGTATACAGTTTGTTAAGATTGGCCCCTTAGTTTCACATATTTGCGGTCATTTGTGCAAGTATTCTCAAAACCTCATATCAGAGCAAAAGAACGACTCGATATTTGCGCAACAGAGTTGTGGACTGAATTGAAGTAAAATGTTAAAAACGTCTATTTTGCAAGAGAACAATAAATAATAATTTTGGGTTGACCGAATCTGAATTAAGTTAAATCGCGACTGAAAACTTATACACCCCGACTGGATTACAAACATTATTCTTATCCCACTTGTTAACACCACCGGACAGTTCAAGTATGAGATGAGTTCAAGTCGGTTCTTTCAAATTTTGGTTGAGAAAGGATTTGAATTTGACTAAAGAAAGATGCAAAATTGTTTGATTTGCAAATTTCGAGCTATAAATCGGGTTTTATGTGCCTGCAACTTATTGGTCGAAAGTGTATATTGTTCAAAAATAAGAGTGAAGTATGATTAAAACAATTGTGAAAAGATAAACATCAAATTATTGATTTAAATATTTATAACATAGTGTCAATTGTCTATGAAAAAGATAGCCAACAAAGGACATAGGAAAAGAATCAAACATGCAAAACAACAAGCTTCTAAAGATCCTAAGCTCAACTTTGGCAATTGGGAAAAATTCCAAAATAAGTTATAGTAAGGGGCAACCATAATAATTTCCCTAATATATATATATATATATATATATATATATGCACATGATGTGGAGCAAATAAATGTTGGTGGTAAAAAAAATAGTGATAAATGGATAAGTAAAACAATGGGAAAAATGTTTCATAGGTGGTCATTTTTTTAAAAAAAAATTATATTAATTTTTTGTTGGCATGTGAACCAAATTTATTAATGATGTCATTTTGAAACAATATTGTACAATTAATTGATCAAACAAGACAAAATCGACGTAATCTCATCAATAAATTTATCTAATTTAAGTGTCATATGAACATCACATCAACAACAAAAATTTTAAAAATGCCACGTTCGTCTAATTTGACGGCACTCATACATATTGTTAAATTTCTTTATATAAAAAAACAAAGTTTGAAACCAAATTGAAATATCAAAAAATAAATCATGTATCAATTTAAAACAAAATAATAGCTGAAAAAAATAAACAATTTTAAAAAAAATTGAGATATTTTGAGGACTCAATTGTAAACATGTCCATAGGTGAGACAAATATTCAAGATTTGTGTTTCACACACCAAACCTTTTTCAATCACTTGAGATGTTTATACACATTTATGGGTGATTGTTATTGATTTCACTTCACTAATCTTTAAAAGGTTAGACATATGGGTTGGGTGGGTTAGTGGGTATATATATGTGAAAAGATGTATGGATTTTATTAATTAGTGTCTAAATTCAATTAAGGTGGCTATAGAAATCTAAACAATCCATGTTGACCTTATAATTACCCTCTAAGGACACTCCACTATATATGGATTAGGCCTCTCCTACTTTATTTCCCTACTAATAACTAATCAACACTAATTATGTATTAGTATCTATTAATGTCATCTTGTGAATATAAAATAATATATATGTTCTGATAAAGTTGACGATTTGAACTCGAACTTATGAACGCCTGAAATATGACCTATAATTTTGTGAGTTTGGATTACATAAAGTAATTATAGTTCATTTTTCGGTCGAGTTGAGTTTGACATCGATAACTTTTGGACTAAGTTAGACAAACTTGACTCGGATACATAAATGATCAACTTTACATATATAGTGCCAATAATCAATTTTTGAGTAGATATTGAGTTCCAATATATGCATGGTTCAATTACAAAGACATATATGTGTGAGTCTGTTTTTTTTATAATAAGAGGTTAATGTGTTTCGATGCCATATCTTTTTATATTAGTCAACACATAAAAATTTGAGCTTATTGTATTATATATAATTTAATTCATCTTTCGAATTTTTACCAAAATCGTTTTTTTTCAAGTGTGAACTATTCGATTTAATTTAGATAGCACATGCAACATGTCCCATTGGACCACCAATATGTATCGAACCTACCGATTTTCATAAACCATTCTATTAACATTGTACTAAGAAACAAATCCAAATATAGAAAAAGACTTTAAACGTGATGTGCATTTAATTAGTGAAAATCCACATAATCTGGTTTTGATAAATCTCATTGTTAATATGAAAAATAGTATTTGTCCTAAATTTTGGACATTTTTTTTTCTCAAAATAACGAAACAATTTATGCAGAAGATTATATAATACATAGAAAAATGAGAGTCCAAATCAATCAATTTTTGGTTTATATTAAGCCAATATTATATACTATATTTTTAGATAAATCTGAGTTGATATTTATAAATATTACTTGTACCATTTTGAATAAAATTTAAGATGCGAGGTGTCATATCAAATCTACAAAATTTTAAGTTGTGTTTGTAAATAAATAATTGGTTGAATTTAGAGACAATTAATTCGTGAAATATACTATAACTTAATAGTATTATTGTTGACTTAATACCAATGAGGTCAAGATTTTATCGTCTAATCATCAGTGCAGGCCGAGGATGATGACGTGGCAGTAACCAATGGAATATTGACAGCTATATTAATAATTTTTATCCCACAAATCAATCATCAGTAGACGACAACAAATGTATATATTAATATTTATATGACGATTGTATAATGGAATTTTTATTAGAAACCACAACAGGGCTGAACGTGTCGTGTTTGTTGATTCATTTCGGTTGAACTAGATTTTAGCCTAATTAAAGAATATCAATATTTGGTTTCAAAAGTGACTAAAAGTATCCCGTCGAACAATCTTAAAACGCAGAATTATGGTCTAGACATTCAACAAAACTAAATGGTCTTGTTCGGTGACCGATTTCACTCGAATTTATTAAATTTCAACCCGATTCAATTTCGATAAAAGTACAATAATACTCCAACTATTGCAATAATATTATTGATTTTTTTATATATGTAATCGATAATTAGTGGGTGTGGTGAGATGATTTGATGTTTAAAACATAGAATAATTATATGATATTTCAAAACACTAATGATTAAGAAGATGAAGAAAATTAGCAAAAGAAAAACATTTGTTCCACGTTTAACATGATCCATGTCAATATTGTAGAGTCCAAGTGATATTCAACTTGTGGAGAAACACTTAAAACCAGCTTTCTCAGAAGTAACTCCACACCAATCCATAGAAAAGACCAACTTTTTTAATTTCAGCACAAGGTCAATTTCTTAGGTTTTTGTCTCATACGGTGAAGTTAATCTTTAAGCTAAGATATCACTTGAATAAAAGTCGAGGCCAAAACTTTTAAATTAACTTTAAGTCCAAATTAAAAAGATTCACAATTAAGTTCACAAAGATAAGAATAATTAAGACACAAAAATAACACGTGTTAATTATATAAGTCAAAAGAATGAGAAAATGGGGTCAGGTGGGGACTACGGCCGTGACTCCTCCCACGCTTGTGGTCAGGATTCACTTGCTCTTGTTCAACTCATTTTGGTGATCGGCTCTGGTGATACTTTTGGGCGTTTCAACACCCTCATCTTAACTATATTTTGCGCTAATCAAAACACTCCCTCAAATGACCTCTACACATACTAGATCTTCAAGGTGATTAACATTCATACTTTATTGAATTTCGGGTAGTAATTGAGTTATTCATAAAAGAAATAGCCCTTTAAAAATATTTTTTGGGCATTAATCAAAAAACTTCCTCAAGCAATGTATTTCTCTTTAATAGGCAGATGGCCAAGTAGAAAACGACCCAAAACACTCGTATTACTTTAACACATGAGTAAACGGACTAATTAATTAGTTAATCAAGCTTAGTGAGATAAAAAAGACCCGTTAGTGTGAAAGTAAGAAATTACCATTACATCAATAATTTTTCGCTTAAAAAAGATTCAACCTTTATAGTAACTCCAAGTCTTTATATCGAATTTGAACGCAAGAGTGTCCCAAGAACAAAAGAAACATAAACTATTACATGACATGCATGATTTAACGATATTTTGACAAGATAATACTATTTAATTATACACATATAGAACTAAAGCTTGAAGTAATAGATCATGCATATCCAATTACAAATCCTCGAACTAATACATGAATGATGAATCCATAACTCCAAAAACATGGGAGAAGAAACAATTTACGAGGTAGGAGTTGGGAATTGTCAAAAATCTGATTTTGTAGGAAAATCATGGTTGATGTTTGTCACTTCCCAAGCCTTCTAAATTTAGACTAAGAAAACCATTTATTTATACCTTTGGCTCTGAAAATGATGATGTTTCTTCACAATTTTAATTCATACTAACTTCATCCACAAGTTATTGCCAACTATGTGACAAATAATATTGCATTCTAAGTGAAAACTTTTGTATACTTCTTGTTATGTTTAAGTTTAAAAAAAAAAGGAAAAAAAGAAGAAGAAGTTTAGATAGATATGAAGGTTATTTAATGTTATAATTTTTCATTGACTAGCATATTCTGTCATGTTTGATACACTAATTGTGGTAGAGATTTTAAATTCTCTGAATAGTATATTCTGATACCATCACTTGCATTCTTTAATTTTGTACATAATAAGTAAATATTGTATAAGTATGCGGTTGAAAGTTAAGTTTAAACGAATAACAACCGACATATATAACTAATAACTCCATCGTTCATTCATAAATATTTGACGTGGACCGTCTGATTTATAATATATACTGTACATTTGGTGTATATATAGTAGTTCTGTTAAATTATCAATCAAACAATCGATGTGTCTCATTAATTAATACATTATTTTGTACGCATTATTTTTTACAATATTTTGTACATGTAGAGATACTCTTTCATTAAGCTATTATATTATATAAAATTGTGCATTATTTTTAGCACATTGTTCTCTTTTTTATTTTTTTATTGTTTGATTATATAGTAAATTTAAAGTGAATGGAGATAAAGTTATTCTATTCAGCCAGGGCATTCCAGCACCATCCATTTGAACATGCATCACCAACAAGTTACAGTGATCATCAAATTCAAACTAATTTAATCTATAGTCAATTGCCAATATATATACTTGTTGTCTATCAAACTTATGTCACTTTACCATATATTTGTATAGTAATTAAACTTGAACTTTATAAATAAAATATTTGATAGTTATCGTATATTGAGATATGATCTACTGTTCCTATTGAGTTATCAACGATATTCCGTGTAAGAAACATGTAAATGTGTTTTTCCACTGTATAGGAAACTAAAAGCTTGTTCTGCAGTAGTAACTCTTTAATCGAGATATAATCTACTGTCACAATTACGTTATCATCTATATCTTATATAAGAAACATGTCTTAATATATTTTCAGTAAATAGAAATTTGAAAGCTTGTTATTTGATTGTTTTGCTAATATATAATAGCATGTGTGTTACATCTGATCTTTTCATTTATGAACACTTGATAACTTCTTCGAATAGGATCGCAAGAATGTCAACAAATTAGTCTTTAGTCATAAAATTTGGGTTTCTTCGATTTCTTTGTTGTGACTATAAACGATACTTAGTGTAATAACTCTTATTTCGTTGATGAATTATATATTATTATTAAGATTGTAAAATTCACTTCTAACACCTCACGAATGCAACTACTTCAAAATTTCGTTAAAAATAATATGTTATTGTCATTCTCTTCAATTCGAATTTAAATTAAGTGACAATCAGTACAGTTTTCGGACACTAAAATTTCAACATCGACAAATATCAGACGTATTTAACCTTGTTTTCAAAATTAAATTGATGAGAAAAATACCCTTGAGGGTCCAAGACCAACCACCACCACCAAAGATACTACCTCTATTCCCAAGTTCATGCACCCCAAAATCCCCCTCCCCCCTATTTAAACCCCATCCCCTCCTCCCTCACCTTTCACACTATACTCCCATTTCCACTCCCATCCCTATCCCGCACATTCAATTAAACTCAATCCAATCCGCTCTTATATCCATTTCCTCGAGTTTTGCAAAAATGCCTTCTTCTCAAACAGAACTCGTCTCAAAATGTACTATTCGCCCCGACCAATCCTCCTCCCTCGAGCCTCTCAGGCTCTCCGTCTCCGATATTTGCATGCTCTCTTGCCACTACATTCAAAAGGGGGTTCTCCTCTCCCTCCCCCCAATCAGCGGCGGCGATAGCCTCATCGCCGCCCTCAAAACCTCCCTCTCCACCACTCTCTCCCACTTCCCCGCCCTCGCCGGCCGGTTCTCCACCGACTCCGACGGCCACATCAGCATCATATGCAATGACTACGGCATAGACTTTATTCACGCCAGAGCTAACCACATCTCGGTCGCCAACATTCTTCCCGTCGCCGCCGATATCCCCGACTGCTTCAAGGAGTTCTTCACCTTTGACTTCACCGTCAGCTACTCCGGCCACTCCAAGCCCCTCGCCGCCGTCCAGGTCACCGAGCTCGCCGACGGCGTCTTCGTCGGCGTGACAATGAACCACGCCGTCGCCGACGGGACCTCCTTCTGGCACTTCTTCAACACATTCGCCGAGGTCCACAGAGGAGTCAAGAAAATCTCGATCCTCCCGGACTTTTGCCGCGACACGGTCTTCGACACGCCGGCGGTGCTCCGGTTCCCCGCCGGCGGCCCGAAGATCACGTTCGCCAGCGACGAGCCGCTCCGGGAGCGAATCTTCCATTTCAGCAGAGAATCAATTTTGAAGCTCAAATTCAGAGCCAATCACGGCATCGGCGTGAAGCCGCTAACCGCCGAGATTTTCGGAAAACAGCACAATGACGGTTGGAAATCCGTTAACGGAGATAACGGAAAGATAACGTCCGTTAAGTCGAACCGTGCTCCGGCGGCGGCGGAGATTTCGTCGTTCCAGTCTCTCTCCGCGCAGCTCTGGCGGTCCGTGACTCGGGCCCGGAAGCTTCCTCCGAGCAAAACGACGACGTTCCGGATGGCCGTGAACTGCCGCCACCGCCTCGAGCCGCGGCTCGACTCTCACTACTTCGGGAACGCGATCCAGAGCATCCCGACCGTCGCTCCCGCCGAGGAGCTCCTCTCCCGTGACCTCGGATGGAGCGCGGATCTGCTCCACAAAAACGTCGTCGCGCACGATGACGCCACGGTCCGGCGCGGAGTCGCGGATTGGGAGCGCGAGCCGAGGCTGTTCCCTCTAGGAAACGCGGACGGCGCGTCGATCACCATGGGGAGCTCGCCGCGGTTCCCGATGTACAACAACGATTTCGGGTGGGGCCGGCCGCTGGCGGTTCGGAGCGGCCGGGCCAACAAGTTCGACGGCAAGATCTCGGCGTTTCCGGGACGGGACGGAAACGGGAGCGTCGATCTGGAGGTGGTTTTGGCGCCAGAAACCATGGCGGGCCTTGAAGCCGATAACGAGTTCATGCAATACGTGTCGGAATTTGTGTGATTTGATTGAAATTTGAATGTAATTAGACGGTGGAGGTGCAGTGATTCTGATGCAGGTGCGATGCAGGGTGTCAGCCCTCTCGATATATCTCCTAAAAAATTGGGCAAAATATTTGGAAAGTGGATGATTTTTTGAGGTTCAAAAAACATTTGGAAAGGGGAGAAGATGATACGGTGTCGTTTTGGATGTGTTTGGAATATATTAGTGTGTACCATATGCTTATGCTTATATAAATATTTATTTGCCATTATCTTTAATTAGTTTAATTTGTCATCTCAAATCAAATCAATTTATGTTATTCTCACCATTATTTTTTTTTTGATAAGGTTGAAATCAAGAACCGTAAAATTCTAATTATTTTACTTAAAATAGATCGACAATGACTTTATTTTAATTTGATCAATATAATTATCCTATTAAATCGTACATGCATTCACTTGATACAAAACGATCATTTCACGTCACATCTATGTATCATAGAAGCACGTTTTTTAAAGTCTGTCAACTGTTTAACGTGATTTCACAAATTGTTCTACTTAAAATTGAACAAACATAATGACAATGACTTCTAATTTGATTCATAATAATTAAATTTATAAGACTAATATGCTCATTACATCAAAATAGTACATGCATGAATCAGATATAAAACTTCGTAATAGTTAGTTTGATTAGACTAATATACTAATCTTATCAGAATCGTACATACATTAATTTGGAACAAAACGGTCATTTTACGTCAAGTCTATAAACGTGCGTTAACTTTATGTTCTATGTTACATTTATTCTGAGCTATTCATGATATAAAGTGTTAATTTTCACTGACGTGTCAAATATATATTGATGCAACAGATATATAGGTATGAGACACGTGATTCCAAAAATGCCCTCACACTACATGGTGTAAACTCATTGACAATCAAGTGCAATATGGTAATATCATTTAAAGTTAACTGTATAAACTTCTTTTACACAGCTAATAGAATTGATTCTAGTTAACAACAATCTTCATGGAACCAACCAAATTTAAGGTTCAATCATCTTCATAACCCTAACTGCTTACACCGGATTCGATGAATTTACGGTACATTACTACACAAATATGATCTATAATATACAACAAATCGACATTTTACGTCAAACCCGTGAATTTACACAGCTTCCGGAGACGGGAACATGCGTTTTACGAGCCATTGTAACGGTCTCAGCATCTGAGACCTCTTCCTGCGCCAGAACCAGATGGCAGCTTCGTATTGTTCATCGCGTATCTTACGTGTCGCTGCCTTCCAATCGTACTTCTCCATTTCTTGTCGGGCGGCTCTTCCCATGGCTTCTCTCATCACGCGGTTGTGCAATAGAGGCTTCAACTTGCTCAGACAGTCTTCCAAGTCTCCGGGATTGAATAGGAACCCGGTTATGCCTTCCTGATCCGCGGGGATTATGTCCGGGATTCCTCCAGCGCGAGCTGCGACTACAGGGACTCCGGAAGACATGGATTCCAGGACGACGAGACCTAGAGTTTCGGATTCTGAGGGCATCATGAAAACGTCTCCACTTGCATATGCTTGGGATAGTTCTTCGCCTAGTAACATTCCGGTAAATACTGCAGGCATGCCTGCGAACATCTTTTCTAGCTCCTCCCTGTCAAGAACAAGGCACTCTCATTTACCCGAGTATACGTTTTATTTTTCTGGACAAACAAAACGTTTTTTTTTTGCTTCATAAGACCTCAATATGAAAAAAATACATGTCCCTGAACTTGGGAGTAGAATTGGCAATTTGGGTTTCGGGTCCGGCCCGCAAGATGTGCGGGTTTGTAATGGAGAATGCATGGGTTCAGTGTGGTTGTCTGTTATGATCCGCATATCTAGCCTAGTAAACCCTACCCGAAATCGAAGCGAGCATATTTTGTGTGACTCGAAACCACAAAAATGCGGATGGGATTTTGGGTCAAAATTCTCATTTTTATGGCTACAAGATCTCAGTTTCCTAAACGATATCTTATGCTGAGGTCATATAAAAGTTCCCCTCGAGAACTCTTTCAAAGTAAAACATCTCTCTCAGTAAAACATGTCAAGTTCAAGACAGTAATTAGCCGCTTACCGATATGGCCCGTCTCCAATGAAAGCAATCCGAGCTTCTGGAAGCCGATCCATGACCCTGTTAAAGTTGTAGGTTTCAGATGTTAGATTTGTGAACTATACGAAGAGCACAATCATTACCTAAAATAGAACTAGAATGAAGCATGGGAGATCAAATTTGAGCGATGACACAATAAATATTTAGCTGGAAAGCATGAACTCGTTGTGTGATGTAGGAGATGAAGCACCATTGGGCTTCAACAGTGATGCCAACAGACTGGGCTCAAATTTGCTCGGTCCAAGCAAAACGGTCCATACTTTCGCGTTCTGAGTTCATTTTTGGGCGTTTGAGTCATTTTCTACTTTTTAGAAATTATTGTATTCTAATTTGGGTTATTCTCAGCTAGGAGGTATAACTAATAAATGGCTGTTGCATAACTTCGTTTTGTTTTTAGCTTATGATGATGATTCCTTTCAGGACTTTCAGTAAAGAATCTAGGGTTTCTTAGTTTTCATGTAATTCTTCGGCCTTCACTTTCAATAAGAATTGCATCACTATGAAACAGAGATAGCGTTTTGAGCTTTTAAGATTTTAAATAACCTAAAAAAGTTAGGAATTGCAACTTACTTTTTTAGTAGAGATAAAGAAACGACTTGTGAGGAAAACACTACCTTTTGAGGAAATCCAAACTCTTCTCTACTCCAAGTCGTCCAACATGGATTATCAGAGGTTTCTCGGGTTCACCACCACTGTGGTGGATGAAAATGTATAAGAACGAAATCAATTGCTACACATGAAAAAGCAATAGGAACGGTGAGAGGCAGGTCGTACCTTAGTCTTAGTCTCATTTCATGGGAGTAGTAACGAGGATTGAAACTCTCAGAATCGACACCCTTGTTCCAAAGACGGATCTTATTAGCTGAAATTGGCAAAGGTTAGAACAAATCAGAATATAACAATCACTGAATGGTTTTGTGCTGTACAGATATTACCTAGTAAAAAGAAATACCATATATTTATTTTCATTTCCGGCTACAGATATTTATATTCACCTGCTGTCACTCTAGCTACTCGGAGATCCTTCGCTATGGCAGCCGATGGCACCAGAGTAAGATCTGCTGCTCTGTGAAGAAATTCTGATAAAAAGATTTAAAGTTTATATAAGTGATCAAACCTCTAAAAACTTCGCATGGAAAAAAGCACGAACAAGAAGTCTCCATACTTATGACCAACCACATAGGTTTTACGAGCCAACTAAACGTGTATCTTGGTATATATCTGCAGGAAAAATAAGCAACGAATCAGCCATCGTCAACTAATTTAATAAGTACAAGCGAAGGAGTTACAAAGACAAGTAAAAGCTAAAACTCACACTGGAACGTGAGTATGATAAGACATCACTATGGGGACAGACAATAATTTTGCAATAATGAGAGCACCGAAAACCTACAAGAAAGCACGTAATGGTCAGCCAAGCATCAGTAAAGCAATTCTTAAAAGAAGGAAAAAAAAACACAAATGCCAATTCAAGCTTACCATTATCCCAGGTGACGATGCATGTATAATGTCGGGCTTAAATTGAGCAACCGCAGAGATTATTCTCGGACTAAGTGCTAGAGAAAGCGGCACCTTCTGATACCAGGGACAGGGAAAGCTGCAAACATTAAAATTAAAACAATTTAGGAGTGAACATAAGGGAAGCTGTATCTATCTAATAAGTTGAATCCACGAAAAGCACAATGTGGCACAACTTATAACTTAATCCAACAGCAATTTAAGAGACTGAACTTCCAACTTCATAATAGTTTGACTGGCAGTCAACTTTGGCTTGGTACTGTTTAAAGTCGTAACAATGTTTCTCTCATGTCACTCCAGTCATCACTCTATTCTACTTGTCTTGAAAACCAAGTCACCCGTCAACTTGAATATTTATCTCACTGTTGTATCATTCAAGAGATTTATTTGTCTTATATCAATAAGGGGTTAATTGTAAGTTATTTTTTAAGGGTCAATTGCAGATAAATACCATATACTTAGCTCCATTTGCATATAGCTCCCTATATTTCTTTTTCGCGACGACTAACTTGATGTACTTTCATTTTTTCATTTCGGGAAATGCAAAACTTATGGTGATAGTAAGGGTATATTGAGTATTTTGTAAAAAAAAAATAGAGATCATGTGTGTGAGAGAGAAAATTAAGTTAAATCTAACTGATGGGATGAAATAATGAAAGTACAAGGAGTTAGTTGACGGGTAATAAAGTATAGGGATCTGTCTGCAAATGAGCCTAAGTAAAAGATACTAATCTATATTTTTACCCTTATTTTAAAACAAAAACTAGTATGAGCAGATAAAAAGAGAAAAAAATAATTAACATTAGGCATAAATAGCAACCTCCGAGATCCAATCAATTTGGCTCCATAAAATTCTTGGGGTACTCCTTCATGAGTTGTCACGACCATAACCTACAACATCATTAATCAACCAATGTGAATATATAAATATAGACTGTAGCAAATCTAATATCCAAAGTTTCAACTTGAGACTACAAGAGTCAATCTGGATCCTAGTTTAGCTGAGAACGGCAAATGTAAAAATGAATATTGAAGTTCCATACACAAGCAAACCTTCACTAATTTAAGTGAAAGGAATAAATATAAGATATACCTCATCTCCCATTTCACGTAGATATCTAATAAAATTCTGAAACCGGTTTTTATACCCCGACACATATCTGCAAAATAAACACACAGCATTTAATATTTAGCCCTTACAATTTTAACTAACAGCCCAAAAAAAGAGAATAGATTATAGAAGAAAAGGATCTGCCAAACATTTCTATTCATCAATACTATAGTGCATAAGGAACATTTTTTATTTATGGAAAAAGGCATACAAATTGGTCATCAGTCAATTGGCATTGCCATTTATAGCCTCTAGAGATGTACACAATAGTATCACACGAGGTAAAAAACTGGGAAAAAAGGCAATACTACTTCAAATGAATTCAATATCTTATCTTAGACCTTATAGATCTCAGCAATCTGTCAATTGGCTATTTGGTATGCGGTCACGTTTAGAACGATAACACTACAAGAACTACATAGAACCCTGAAAACAACAAAAACCACAATTCTTTTTGCATCTAAACTTAAATAATCTTCCAAGATCATGCCACTGTTGGAGGAACCACCAGGTCATATCCAAGCTAAAGAAGGAAGCATGAAAGTTGTGACATGAATCATCATAGCATGATCCGGTGCAATGTATATACAAAAATAACCAACTTGCATTTTAAATTAATAGTTAGCTCAACTACAACCCCCTTACAGTTAAGATAGTTCAAAATACAAAACTCACACTATCACAGTCAATTCATCAAAGCATAATTTGAGCATAAAATAACAATTTAACCAAAACGCATACAAAAATAACCATGCATTTTAAATTAACAACTAGCTCAACTACAACCTCCTAATAGTTAAGGTTGTTCAAAGTCCAAAACTCACAGTCAATTCATCAAACACAATGTGAGCATAAATGACAACTAAAACAATACCACAAACAAAAATAACCAAACTGCATTCTAAATCAACAATTACCTCAACTACAAACTCCTACAAGTTAAGATTGCTCAAAATCCAAAACTCACACTATCAGTCAACTCATCAAAGCTGAAAGCACAATGTGAGCATAAATGACAACCAAAACCAAAACAAAAACACATACAAAAATAACCAAATTGCATTCTAAATAAACAACTAGCTCAACTACAACCTCCTACAAGTTAAGTTAAGATGGTACAAAATCCAAACCTCACACTATCACAGTCAATTCATCAAAGCATAAATGAGAACCAAAACAAAAACACATACAAAAATAACCAAATTGCATTCTAAATCAACAACTAGCTCAATTACAACCTCCTACAAGTAAAGATTGTTCAAAATCCAAAACTCACACTATCACAGTCATTTCATCAAAGCACAATGTGAGCATAAATGAGAACCAAAACAATACCACATACAAAAATAACCAAACTGCCATCTAAATCAACAACTACCTCAACTACTCAGAACCCATAACTCACACTATGACAGTCAATTCATCAAACACAATGTGGGTATAAATGACAACCAAAACAAAACCACAAATTAGCATAAACTACACCCCAAAAAACAATCTTGACCAAATGGGCATTTCATAGTTGACCACACAAAGCTAAATTCAAATCACTCACGCAAAAGGAGACGGTTCCACAAAGAGAGCTATCCGGCGAGGCCCAGAGTTCCTCATGGAATCATCAAATGGAGGAGGACCCTCTTCCTCTCCCTCCTCCCTCGCCTCCGTAACAGTCATATTTCCAGCTCCAATATCAAATTCCCTCCGACCCTTCAGCTTCTCGGAGTAACCAAAACCACTCCTTTTGCAGAAAAGAGTAATGGGTTTTGCTCGAGACGGTTGATAACCCAAGAATGTGACAGAAATTGGAGATTGTGTAGAGGAGAGAAATGGAGGAGAGAGAGATGGGTTTGTAGAGAGAGAAATGGAGGAGGTGTTCATGTTGAAGATGGTTTAAGTATCAAAGATTGAGCGGAAGTGGAAATTTTGAGAATATAATGGAGATTGAGAGTGAGTGAGCGATTGAGTGGTAGAAGAGAAGCTTGGCTATGGATATTCTGTTTTTTTGAAGAACAGCATCAATTTCTGGGTTCTATCAGTATATACCAATTTGGGTTTTGGGTTCATCTTCCAAATTCTTTTTTCCTTGCCACGTCAGCAACTGAAATATGACACGTCAGATAAAAAAGTCAAATGTAATAATTTGTTCTGAGTTTCTTATGACAATTTGACTATTTGATTAAAGTTAATTTGAATTGTTATTGAAATTTAGCATAAAAATAAGATTTTGACTTGGGTAGATTCTAAAGTGGAAGATTTAATACCAGATGTAACAAGATATTAGAATAAGTAGTTAGTTATAAATGAGTTCGATATGATTGATGAGATTCTAAGGTTTCTACAACAATAATAGTCTCGCTACATAATAGTTTGGTCAAGAAGTTTTCAACTTGTGATGATTTCTCGGTAAAATAGGTTTTGTGTGAGATTCAATTAAAAAAAACAAACGTGTGATTTGTTATTCATTCCGAGCGTCGGCTGAATTTTTCAAAATTATAATTATGAACACTCTAAAATGTCTAAAGCATAATCTATACAGTTCTGAAATGACCTGCAACATCCTTCTTTTTATAGTCGTGCACTATTAAATTTTCTCGCTAACCCGTTTCGAGTATGCTAACTTTTTTTTTATTGATTTTGACCACTTTAAGCTTTGATTAGTTTGCTCTTCAACTCACAATAAGTTATAAACCACCACTTAATGAGTACATGAGCTTGAGAAAAGGTTAAGGAAAAGGAAAAAAGAAGTACAAACTAAAAACTACACATCATGAGCTTGTACTTCTTTTTGGGAACTATTTTTTTTTATAAGGGAAAGTTGATGTAATAAGGGCAAGTTGATAGTGAAACTAAAATCTAATGTTTGGTAAACCAGTAAAGGAAAGTGGGTGGGGAAAGTAACATTCCCGAGTTGGTTAATTATCTCACATACATGGGAATCTAAAAACCCATGGGGGAGGTGGGATTTTAAAATCCCATGTACTTTCCCTAGTGGTGGGAAAGTCATATTACTGTAATACCCTTCATTTTTTATAATAAACGTCCATAATGTCTTTTGCTTTCCAAGAAATTAACTCATGTTATTTGAGTTAAGAAATAATAATATTTGTCTCTCATTTTTCAATAAATTATAAATTAAAATTTTAATATCGTAAACTTGAAAAGAAAT
>JAYMTF010001627.1:0-22189 GCA_036897485.1 Pelargonium nanum | reverse complement strand
TTTTTTTTTGATACAGAAAGATGCCGAAATCTTATCTTTCAACGACCTAAGGAACCTATACAAGACAACGTATAATATACAAACGTTTATATATATAATTAGTCAGCTCAACTCGTATTGAATTTAGATAAACCATATTAAATTAACCTATTTTAAAACAAAAGCTCAATTCACAATCAATTGCCCTATTGAAAAAATGTTTTTTTTTTTTTATATCTGTTGAGCTACATAACAGGGATAACTCTCTCCTTTTAACCCACCCTACTCGTACTGTCTGTAATAAGACTCGAACTTGAGATCTCATAGAAAATTTTAAATCATCTGACCCAACATGCCTTGATATTGAAAATGTTGATTTGCATTGTGTGTTTTTTATCTTTATAATTATGGTGTGCGATAGTACGAGCCAACGAAAACTCTCGTGAAGACCGTTGCTCATGCAAACTAAAAATGTGCGATAAGAATGAACAGTAGCATGTAGGATTTAATCAATTCAGTTACTCTACAAGGATTAGTCTTCGTTTTAACCCCGTCTCATAACATCAGTAAGAAGTTCGAAAATGAGACCTCAAAATGAGTTCAAAGCGCTTAACAGCTTGGCCCATCGTGCCTGGATTATTCTTTTATTGTTTAATTCAATCATTTCTCTATATTGAAAAAGAATGCATAAGAAAGTGGGGTCTAATCTATTATAGGAGTAATAGTCTACGAATAAACGAAAGACACAAAGCGGATCAAAGGTTCCCTTAAACGAATACGGTGCCCCACGGCCTAGACAGTATCTCGCATTTCCGTACTCACTCCTCTCCTTCCCTCCCTCACTTCCTTCTTCAACTCAGCTCCGCACCTTCAAATTTTCGATTTTTTTTGGGGATTCCATCTTTCAAGTAAGCCTTCAATTTCATTTCCTTACCATTTTCTTCGATACACTCGTTTTCTCAACATTTATCACCAATTTTTTTTATCTTTTCCCTTCCGATTTCATCAATAGGGGACAGTTGTGCCCCGTTTGTTTACTGAGAAAATCAACGGAAGGGAAATGGAAACTGGGTTTTCGGAATCTGTCTTCAACAGCTGACCCATTTTTGTATGCTGAGAGAGTTTAAGTTCTTGAATTGTTTGTGTGTCTTATCGGTGGAAGATGGATGATTGAACTGAATGGGGATGTAGTTTAGTCAATCTCAGTGCACTGATTTGTATATTGAGTGTTCGAAATTTGCTTAATTTTGTTCGTTTCACCACTAGTTTTAGACCTTTTTATTTGGGTATCAATGGGTATTGGATTAAAAGGGCTTGCTTGAAGCTAACAATTATGTTTTTATGTTGGAACTGCAATGCCCTAGGTTGTTGTTTTTGTGGGTTTCAGCTCTCAAATGCAGTATTGAACAATATTTTGGCTGTCTTGCATTAGTATTATGAGCCCGAAAAGGAATTTATTTGCTTTGAGATGCATTAGAAACTCAATTTTGGATTTTAAGATAGTAATATTTTAACTTAAATTACTTGCGGGTTTTCCTTATTAACATCTGAAGTTTATTTGGTTTTCCGGAACAGCCCTGTTGAAACATATGGGGTCGTGGGTAGGCAGTTGATTTACTTTGATTTAGTAGAATCTTACAAGGGTTATGCGGCGTTTTAATGGCAGTGGATGATCACCCTTTGTTGGGCGAGGATGGAGGTGAGCTAGAGAACTCTAATGGAAAAGAGATTTTGGTACCCTCGGAGGAAGGAAGTTTGGATATGGAGCCGTATGTAGGCATGGAGTTCGAATCTGAAGAGGCTGCCAAGGTTTTTTATGATGCATACGCTACACGCTCAGGATTTGTTATGCGGGTGGATGCTTTTCGTCGGTCAATGCGTGATGGAAAGGTTGTTTGGCGACGACTTGTGTGCAATAAAGAAGGTTTTCGTAGGCTAAGGCCTAGGAAAAGTGAAAACAGGAAGCCTCGAGCAATTACAAGAGAAGGGTGTAAGGCAATGATAATAGTAAAGAAAGAAAAAACAGGAAAATGGGCTGTTACAAGATTTGTGAAGGAGCATAATCATCCACTGGTTGATGCACCTGCCAACAGTCGTCGAAGTGTGATCCTATCACAAGCGCCGGTTAGTATTCTCAAGTCTCAACTTTAATGAAAATTTATTGGACCTTCTACACAATCTGATTTTCATAATTCGACTATCTAAATTGCAATCCCTAGTTAGTTATAGTTTCTAAGATTTTTATAGTCTGAGTATAATATCATTTACATTTTTGTCGTGCTACCATTTTGAGATACAAATGCAATGTAAACATGCAACTTTTTCCTTTTTCTTTTGAGCAAAAAATGGACATTAGCTTACTCGGTTGAAAAGCGTTCCTCATTGCACTTTTTGGAAAGTTTCCCCCACCCCCACCCCATTTGAACTTGAACTCTTTTTTGTTTAAAGTCTTCACGCGTACTGTGGTTTTGTCTGGCTCTAGTTGTCTAGTGTCTTTACTTCCAGTTGTTAATGTTTTGATTTCCCTTTCAAATTTGGTAGCTCACATATCAGCCTATATGTATTCATAGTTGAGTTCTTTTGAAGTTTGTAGTTTATTACTTGCAAGCTACTGAACTTGTCCTTTTAATGGGATTTTGAAAGCACTTGGTGACATTTGTATCGGAGGGATTACAATTTAAACTTTATTTTAACATTCAGGAAACTATGTTGTTGATTATAGGTCTATATTGGACATTCAATATTTTTTTATTTTCTTATAATGAATTTCTCTTCTGCCATTGAGCTGCTCATGTTAATAGTTTCGTCTTATTTGGCAATAAATCCTTTTATTATTGAACAATCCTCAGTTCCTTTGCAAAAGTGCAATTTTGGAGAAAAATCAGAGATTGACCGTCTATCTCAATGAATCAGGAAGTTTTTGTGCAGATTTCTTGTTTAGGCAAGTCATTTGATTGCAAACCTTATTCCAGGGGACTCAGGACAGCATTTATATGTAAATTTGTTATGAGTTGCATAAAATGTAGCTGCTTTAAACAATTTGGATAATGCATTACAACCAAATTGTTCTCCTTTGCACTAAAAAAGTATCATTTCTGTATTCTTAATTACTTAGATAAATTTTCTGTCTGTATCTTTTCCTCTGATTTATTTTTCAGGATGACAAAGATGTAAAGATTCGAGAATTGACTGCTGAGTTACAGCGCGAGCGCAAACGTTCTGCTGCATATCAAGAACAGCTTCATATGGTTTTGAGAGATATGGAGGAGCACTCGAATCACCTGTCTAGAAATATTGATGACATAGTTCAAAGTGTGCGAGAAATTGAATCAAAGAGGGTAGTCCCTTCAAATAGCCAATAGCTTGTTGTGCTGTCAAGTTTTGTTTGACCTGTACTTTTTATTTGATGTGCTATTTGTAGACTGTAAATTTTCGTGTATCTAGGGGGAAAAAGCAAAGAGAACAAAGGAGAGAAGTATTTAGAATTAGCGAGGTGATCTAGCTTAACTTACTTGAAGGTAGTTAGGTGTTACGAAACTTTTGCAGTCTTGAGTCATGTGAGAGCAGAAAGAGGCTTGTTGTGTGCTTTTGAGATATTATTGACATATTATGTGCGTCTATTTCGTATTATGTAAGCTTTTAGAATTTGTGAGATGGTCCAGCTTAAGTCACCTGAAGGTAGTTGGGTGTTACAAAACTTTTGCCATCTTGAGTTGTGTCAAGAGAGAAGAAAAAGGATTGTTGTGTACTTTTGAGAATTATTGAATTTTTATGTGGATCTATTTCGGATTTCTCATTTCTTGGGTTAGGTACATTTTTTTCATTTCATTTGGATTTTAATCCTACCGTGCCTCAAGTAAAGTCTCGAGTGATATACAATCTTTGGTGGCCAGTTGTTTTGACTGACCAGAATTTACTAAGCAATATATGCATGAAACTCAAAATTTATGCAGGTTCAATTCATGCCAGTTGATCACAATTCACAAGGAGAAAAATAAGCTTTGGAGAAGGTAAAGGAACTTCTTAAAAAACCTTTATTGTATACTTTTATTAATTTGTCCTGAACACATGATAATTGAAGTACAATATGTAGAAAATTTAAAATGATTGCTTATAGTTATAGATGTTATTTAATGCTTTGATATTTCTATATTTGCTTTAATTGTTGTTACCGATTTGTGCTTAACTAAATATAATCTTGTACTATATCTTTTTTCTTCCTAGAAACATATATAGCCTGCTTGGTTACCGATACACTCATACACAACAATGGCTATTAGTGATCTTGCAGCATGGTAGGTGTGTGTATGCTGCCACAGGATAGCCTTCCTCAGTTTGATCTGGATGACACAAACCATGGAAATTGTCAGATGAACACAAGCCAGAATGGATCTCCAAGCTGCCGACAGCATCGTTGTGCACCTAAAATGCTTGGACCAGAAGTCCTCAAATATCTTTCTCATATATTCTGAGATGTGTCCTGGTTATCTTAGCGACAAGGCTTGAGAGGAGGAAGAATGCAAATGATACAACTTCAGATATAACGAGATTCTTGGCCGTGTAAGCGTCAGTTTGGGATTCCTTTGGGCTCTTAAGGCTTTTGCTCTCGGATTCAGCCATGCATAACCCGATGGATACACCTATTGCTCTAACACTCTGGGGTGAGTCTATTATTGTCTCATTTATTTTCTTCTTAACTCATTTTTTATTGGCACTGGAACAAAAATACATGAAAAATCAACACAAGTTATTTAACTCCGTGCAAACAAAAAATAAAATTAATAAAGAAAGAAAAGTTTAAGGAGAGATGATCTTGGGTAATCCATCACTAGGCAGTATTTGTTCTCCTCCTGAAGTAGCCACTATGCATGCTTCCATTTATAAATAAGAAAAAAGAGAATTGCATGTTAACTGGAGAGCAAAGAATTATATGCGCTATAATCTTACAATTTAAGTTACTCACATGCGTTCATCAAGACGTGTACGTGCATCACATTTATCCTTTGTCTCCTCAATGTCCTCACAGATATATGATCATTGTGTTTACTTTCAGTTTTATGGAAAAGATAATGTTAGGGGGAAGTTCAAGTGAACGCAGAGAAAAGAATAACGATGTACTAGATAACGTCCTTTTGCTCCAAAAGGTTTGGATTTTATCGAGTGTTGTAAAAAAATGCTTCAACCCTAGTTTTTTTTCTCTCTTACATGCAACTCTTTATTCTGCCATCAATTGCATTGAAAAAACTAAGCTAATTCTTTATCTATTTATAAGATGTATGTTTAATAACTCGTGAATAAGTTCATTCTCTTCATTTCTGTATATGAAAGTCTCAATATTTCTCTAGTATAGTCTGATTACTTGTCTTGAAGTTATGATCATTTCATCAGGTTTTAGTTTTATGGAAAAGAAAATGCGAGGAAACTAAATAAATGCAGAGAAAAGAATAGTGAAATATATAGTAGAAAACAGAATATATTTTTAGTTTTTAATCCAAAGAGGAGTGGTTTAAGGTTTTGCTTGAGTCGTCCTGTAAAAGATGCATTTTATCCAATTCTTCCTCTCTTACATGGAACTCTTTAGTCTAACAGTTCCATCAATTATTGTGATTCTGCAAATTATCAGAAAAGTCTGTATCTTCATCGATCTATTCTTTTCATTTCTATTGTGTGATATCATATAAAGATTGATTCAGCCAGAGCTTCTTAAGTATTGAGTCATAATTCATATTCACAATTATCGTATTCTCTGTATGTGTACATACACATTGCTATGCATATATGACCAATAGGTTATCCGAAAGTAGACTAAAAGTTCATATTATATATACTACAAGTTAAGAAGGATAAACTTGTTTCATGGAAATGTAGATGGCATGCATCATGAAGGGCACGTAAATCCCCAAGCCAACAAGCACGATGCCAAGCAATGCTCCTACTGCCCGGTAAGCATACATGCTCCCGCAGGATAGCCTCCCCACCTTAATCTGAATCACCTCGACCATGGAAGTGGTCAAGAAGATGCAACCTAGTATGGATCCCCAGGCGGACAACAACAGCATCACTCCCCTGACGACCTTGAGGCGAATATCCTTGAAGTCTCGTTCCCTGTAGATGTTGAGGTGGACCTTGAGCGTCTTGGCCACCAGGCTCGACAACAGGAAGAAAGAAAAGGCTACCACTTCAGACACAACCAGCCTCTTGCCCATCTCGTTGTCTGGTTCGCAATCTGCACGGTCCTCCAGGCTGCGCTCGCCAGGTTGGGCGACGGATAGCCCCACAAACGTGGCTATGGTGAAGAGTGAGTTCACGTTTACCAGATCGTCCAGTGCCTTTTGGTGAGCATCTACTGCTTCAAGAACCTGCCTTGTTACATTTCTAATTTCAGCCTGTACATGCCCCAAATTCCTGATGAAATCAAGCAAAGCTATATAAGTGGGTCAGTCATTTTCTTTCGCAACAAATCCCCGAAGATGATGAAAAGTGGAAGACAATTACAGTCGTCTATATACGTGGGTAAGTCATTTTCTCTCTTAAAAATGAACTAAATTTGGTCAAATGGAGAGAGAGACCTGGCAATATGTTCTTGTTGTTCTCCCATTTGATTCTCCAAATCCCTGAGAAAATTGCAATTAGCTGTTATGTCTGATAAATCATTAGATGTGAAATTTGAAGAAGTGAACAAACCTGAAAGCATGTTGTACTGGTTCTGGACGTTCCTGTTGAATTTCTGGTTCGCCCACAGGTACTGGTGGCATAGGCCTTAGTGGTGGTGGAAGTGGTGGTGGTGGAGGTGGCTGTGGCGTTTGCAGTAGCCGTTTCCGGTGAGTATCCTCTTCATCTGAATCCTAAGCAGCACGGAACACAATATCAGACAAAACTGTATCAAGACGGATTATAAATGTTGTTCCTTTTATATCAAGATCCAGATGGAGCCTACGAGTCATTACCGTTGAGGAGGATTGGGCGTTGTGGTCGCGAGGCAATACCATTACGGAGAGAATGCTGTAGATTCAGATTCAGAATTGTTGAATTTGAGAGAAAGTGAGAATTTGGGGTGTTCTTGTAAGCAAAAGATGGATCTGTGTTCTTGAGAAGATAAGAGAGAGAGCTGAGAATTGGAAGAAGCAAAAAGATGGAAAGAAAACAGAGAGGTATTTTATATGGGGGAAGAGAAACAGAGTCCTCTGTTTTATTAATGGTCAATAACAGGTACAAAATATGGCCTCAGATGATTCAACTATCATCGAGTCTCTTGGAAGCATTATTGCCAAAAATAGAATTACACACCAATACCAGCTACGAAGTACGTACGGTCTCATGGCATGAAACTGTTGACTCTTTTCACATCCAAAACGACCTGTCGTAGAGGTCGTATTTCGTTACATTATTGGCTCTGGAAACGTCCTTTTTGGTGTTATCCATTAGAATGAAATTGGATTTTTGAAAATTAATGCAATTACAAGTCTAGCTAATTAATGAGATAGTAACAAGTTTTGGAGTACACACCATCTAGTTTCAACCTTAACCATGAGATAGCTAAAACGGATATGCGATTAGTACGAGTGTTCGGATATGCGATTAGTACGAGATGAACACATGTAAGACATATCACACTCAGACTATTCCGTATTCGTACTAAGGATCACAATAGCAGTAAACAATTTCCTGCCAAATTTTAACGCAACTGCATTACATAAAACTCGAACGTGAGAACAGGCTAAGCTGGATTCTTATGTTTCATCATGTATATATTAGCTTCAAGCATTAAGTAAGGGCATAAAGAATATTTTGGCGATATTGCGTACGATAGTCTAGAAATGACAATTTAAATTTTGAATTAGATTCAAATTTATAAAGACACATTCAAATTCAATTAAAAATATAATGTTTTATAAGAACTAACTCGAGTTAAAAAATTGTCAAATTAGATCGAATCAAAAAGCTTGTGGATTTGGATCCAAATTGCAAGTACAAAACTTAAAAATAGTTCATTACCGAACAAGGTACACATTGACTAGGAGCTACTTTGAAAATAAAACCTAACCTGTTTTCTTCAACTAGTCCTTGAAAATATAATAAAAAAATCTACAAAAGGTAAGAAAAAAGGCATAGCAATTACACAAAAAGCAAAGCATCTCCCACCTTCTTCCTCTGTCTCTGTCTGTCTCTCTCTCTCTCTTCCAAGTAACAAACTTAAAACTCTGCAAGCAATTATACAAAAATCATCCATTTCTCAAGAAAATCACAAACCCATCTCAATACTGAGCCATGGAAGAGTATGTCTCTCCTTCTTTCTCTTTTAACTCCTCTTTTCTGTATTAAAAATCGCATCTTTAAGATTTTGTGTATAGGAGATGCAGAGGATCTCCATTGTCGGAGCTTCAATTCCTCATCACATTGCTGAAATTTTTCTGGGTTTCACTTCCCAAATCAACCCATTAACACCATTTTCTCATCTCTCTTCACAGATCTGAGCAGTACCCAAAAGATAGCTACTTGAGCCGCAACAACAACCAGAACACAAGCTTCTCTTCCTCCGCCACCACCAGCGTCCACGTCACCGCCCTCGACGGCCTGGTCAACGTCAACTCGCTCTTCACCATCGCCGTCTTCGTGGGTCTCTCCCTCACCACCCCCGGACAGCGCAGCCTCGAGAACCGGACAGCCTGCGACGCAGGTATCGATGTGGTCAAGAAGCTGCTTGTGTTCGAGGTTGTCTCTTTTAGTTTCTTTCTGTTTTCGTCTCTGGTGGCTCAGGGTCTGAAGCTGGCCATCAACTTGCTCAACAGCAAGGATGTTGATGAAGCCTTCAGAGCCCACATTAATTTGAAGGTTTTGAGGTTTGGGATGATGGGGTCTGCTGTTGGATCTGTGATGGGTTGTTTGTTTTTGATGCTGTCCATGGTTAATGTTATACAGATCAGGCTGGGGATGCTGTCTTGTGGGAGCAAATCAGCTGTTCATGCTGTTGCTGCTCTGGTGACTCTGGTCTCTACTGCTCTTGTGGTTTATATTTCTACTGCTATATATGCTTTTTTGCACTGAACTACTAGACCTATGTTTCTTGAATTTCAATGTGAATGTGTATCTTATGCTCTGAAAAGTTTGTTTATCAATGACTAGTTGAGTTGTAGGTGGTGAATTGAGCTTCAAATTTTCTTCATAGAAATGATATTTGGGCAGATTTGGATGACGGGTTTATGAGTTTGGCATTATAGTAGATTGCATTGATTCTTGGCATGCCTAATATGGAAAGTTTAGGTGTTCGCTATGGCTCTAGGTAGCCTATCTATAATGCTCTGAATCACTAGTTTATTGTAAATGTTATTTGAGAAAGATGCTGATTTGATGAGTTCTTTAGTATCCGGTATGACCTAGAACGTGTCTCTAGTCACTATTTTACAGATTCGGATGATGGGTTTGTGAGTTCGACATTATTGTAGATCACATTGATTCTTGGCATGCCTAATATGGCAAGTTTAGGTGTTCACTTCGGGTCTAGGTAGCCTATTTGTAATGCTCTGAATCACTAGTTTATCGTAAATGTTATTTGAGAAATATGCTCTATATAGTATCTGGTATGATCTAGAACGTATCTTTAGTCACTAGTTTACATGGTTGAGTCTAGAATCGTGCAATGAACAGAAATTGTCGAGCATATCAGAATCATGATGTTGCGTAGTGCACATGAATGTAAGCACGTCTAGTTTCTTACACATTGTCTAGCACTTTGTTAAAGTTACCTACTATAGATGAGATTATCCGGTTTGAGTCTAGAATCATGCAATGAACAGAACTTGTTGGACATATCAGATTCATGATGTTGCGTAGTGCACATGAATGTAAGCAAGTCTAGTTTCTTACACATTGTCTAGCACTTTGTTAAAGTTACCAACTATGGATATGAGATGATCCGGTTTAGGTAGATCATGTCGTGTAACAGATTCATAATCTTGCATAGTGTGTATAGTTTACATTTACACCAAACTACTTTCTTGCACAATTTCTACCACTTTTCAGTTTCCACAAGTTATCTACATATGAGATCATCAAATTTATCTTCGTAGCTATCTATATCTAAAAGATGTATGCATGAAGTAGCTGTTTCTTGTAAACATGGTTCTCTTGATGTTTTAAACAATGTTTCCTACCATCCAGAACCAAAATACCTACAAGTTGTCAATTAGGTTTTCATCGAACAAATCATGATATCAGTATACAGAGTCGGAAAAGTAAAGGGTTGTAGAGATGCACACAGGTTTCATGGTAAGATTATCATTGTTCGTTGTCATCAGCTTCAACCTCTTTTATATTCTCCACCATGTCTTGAACACTTTTGTTAAGGTGGCTTGTGTGCTGTTCTATATTCTGCAAAACCATCTCCAGTTGCTTCTGGCACTTTGCTAATTCTTGATTTGCATGATGAAGCTCTACGGATAGCTCGCGATTTTTTATATCTTTCTCATCCTGTACAGGCAAAGAGTATGGCATTAACACTATGTACGTAAAACAGATGGTTTATAACCAGATGATTACTATTTCCACTTTCCAGTATTTGCTGCTGCCACTAAACTGAAGACATGCATTGAACAAGGTGGAGAGAAATATGGGGAGTTCCTGCTCCTCATATGGAGGAGAGAAACATTGGGTCATGATATTAGTTTGGGTTGATCTAACTATTTAAAATATTGTTAATTGGTATGTTAAGAATTATTGAAAAGAAACCTACGACTAAAAGTAACAAATCCATCGCCACCAGAACGATGACAATTACCAACACGAATGATGAATCCCACGCGCTTAGCATATGCAACGTAGTACTCTGTGACGTTCTCTTCAGAATCAAACTCCATTCGACGTAAGGTTCAAGATTACCGATTAGTTCATGAACCATCT
The DNA here is from genome assembly GCA_036897485.1 of Pelargonium nanum. Classification (NCBI taxonomy): domain Eukaryota; kingdom Viridiplantae; phylum Streptophyta; class Magnoliopsida; order Geraniales; family Geraniaceae; genus Pelargonium; species Pelargonium nanum. The sequence goes on along the minus strand of JAYMTF010001627.1, from coordinate 11,314 downwards.
CTTCTTTTATGAAATGCATTTACCAACTAAAAGTTTTTTTTTTTTTTTTGAAAAAATAGACTCGAGACATTATCATTTGAAAGAAGCATATAAATGTAATGATTAATGAATGAGTAAAAATTGATTTTCTATACATAGTTCATTCAATAAGTACACTGTAATTGCTTTTTTTGTATAGCTTTACAAGAATTTAACTAATATTATAAATAAAAAAAGAAACAAGAATGTGGTTTAAATATAGTAGAACAAGCTGTTCAATTTTGAAAGAAATTGTATTACTCATGAGATAACTAGTTTCTTCGTTACATAACAACATATGAAAACCCAAATTAGGGTGTGAAAGAATTCAATTGTGATATCCAAGCAAAAGAGGTGTATGCTGAACAAATATATCAGCAACCAACAATGCAGGACACACACATGATAAAAGAATCAAATCAAGAAACCAATTACAATACCAAGAACCATATGGTGATATCCAGTAGAGGATAGAGTTGATTCAGAAAAACCAATTCCCAGCAGTGTTGCTGAGCCAGAAGATCAACGGGAACTGTGCGAAAGCTATGCAAAGCAAGAGATAGTGATGCTTGTTCGAGTCATAACTCCTAGCCTCAGCGAACAGAGTTCGCTTCATAGTCTTCACCAGAAAGAAGCCGGTGCACAAACATGTCCACAGCATGATGCAATAGTACGCGTAGTTTAACATAATCCGCCCAATTACAGCTACGCACATCCCTGCAAAAGTGTACCCGGCATATGCTACCAAGTCCAGAAGTGGCGCCTCACCACTCCCGAGTGAAAGCAACGATACCTTCAGCAGCATCACTTGGAGAAACCAGCCCATCATTCCCTTCACAAAGTGCCAATTCAGAGCGTCCGGGCTAAACCTAACATGAATCAAAACTGAAAACTTTACATACAGCTATATACATTGATAGTAAAATTAAAGATGTTGAATATAGATAGTGAAGTGATTAAACTTGTTAAGGCTTGATTCCGTACTTCCCAGAAAGACCCAATGAGATGCCAGCAAGAACCACGTATGTAGAAAACGCCATGAATGGAATGTATAAATCTGGAGCATTTATATCACTAACCGGAGGTTTGTACGAGAGCCTGCCTCCGACTGGTTCTGTTATCCTTGTCCAATGCCCCTACAGTCATAAAAGTACAACACTCCACTTACATTACATGCTTACTGAATTATTTTCTTGATTTTGTTACCAGTACGATCATTTCAGTTCGTACTTATACTCACCCTGTGCAGAAATGGAAGCAGAACAATCTTCAGCTTGTTCCAGACATAATGATCATTCACTTGGAAGTAGTACTGAGGATCAGAAAAGTACTTGCTTATCTGCTCAATGGGTTGACAGAAATGGTCTCAGTTCACCATCATATGAACAGTAATATTAAGCTTGCATTTAAATATTTTCACCTTCACAGAACATGAAAGACCAGACAAGTAAAGGCCAACTGAGCAAGAGATCAAGAGATATCATTATACATATGATAAGTGGGCACGAAATAAAAGTATGTATAAGAGATGCATGAAGAAGTCAGAATCTTTCACATGATTGTAAGCATACAAAAGTTAGGATCGGGCAAGACAAGTTCACTCATGCCAGAGGTAATCATTTCTTTCACTCTCCTATTTTAGGTTTCATTGATGAATTTACTGTGTCTATGAAACTTACATTGCTTTGTACATAATCAGAGCCAGAGCCAAATATTTTCTCTCCATATGCACCTAATCCGCCCTTAATAAGTCCTGAGCCAGCTTCATGAAATGGATTTCCAAAAGATGGAGCGTTCAACGGCGGTCTTATCCCTCCAGGCACAGATCCCATATTATCACGCATTGTTTTAAACTGTCAAGTACAAATAGTAGTTATAGTCAGACAAAAACAACATAAAGCAAAGGAAAATCAATTTGGCAAACAACAATATTCTAAATCAAATCATTCTAACGAATCTAACCTAGACAAAAGGAAGCTTCAATTTGAAGAACTAGATAAATAAGTTAATTAACATGATAAACAACAATAACAACCAAGCCATTTCTCAAACAATGTAGGGGTTGGCTACATGAATCTTTGAGCAACTCTTTGGAAACTTCTGCTTCTATTCCCATCCTCCACTCTATCCTATCTAATGATATCTTCTTTGTTAAGTCAAGTGGTATAATGTTTTTTCTCACTACTTTTCACGTTAACTTAGGTCTGTCCCAACCTCTTTTAGTTTCTCTTAACTGAATTCTCTCATGTTTCCTCAAAGGGCACTAATCACTTTACACTCTACATGTCCACTCCAGTACTCCACCTTAAGCAATTTTCCCGCATCTTATCTTCAATTGACGGATAGGGTCGGCTACATGAATCTTTGTGCAACTGTTTGGAAACTTCTGCTTGTATTCTCATCCTCCACTCTATCTTATCAATGTTTGTTAAGTCAAGAGCTGTAACATTTTTCCTCGCTACTTCTTTCAACATTAACTCAGGTCTGTCTCTACCTCTTTTAGTTTCTTTTAATTGAATTCTCTCACATGGGAGACTAATCACTTCACAGTCCACATGTCTACACCACCTTAAGCGATTTTCCCACATCTTACCTTCTATTAACGGTGCACCAACTTTTCCTTGAATAGACACATTCTTAATCATATCAAACTAGTGTAACCACATGTTGGTCCACCTAAGCATTCTCATCTCTGCTACCCCCATTTTATGACTTAATTTGGAGCCCAGAACTCCGAGTCATATAACACAACTAATCATATACATACCTTATAGAAATTTCCTAACTAGTTCAATGAGATTCTTGTATCACAAAAAAAAAACTCCAGAAACCCTTCACATCAACCACCTTGCACTAATTTGATTTCTAACATCTTTAATCTCTGTCTTTTTGAATTATAAATCTAAGGTACCTAAAATGGTTACTTTTGGTGATTTACTTATCTTCTAGCATAACTGAACCACTGCTCACCCATATTTTCGCTAAAGTTAATTCCAATGATATGCTAAATAAAATGACAGCAAACAGCTTCTCACCACTAAGCAAGGCTCATAGGTCGCAGGTTGAAGTATACATGCATGAGTCCATATGTTACTATACTAAAATGTGCATATTATAGTAGTATATAATATATATTCATGAATTATGTATTAATTTCCTCGTTTCTTTTTATCCTCACATCAGCATATTGTGCACCTGTCCCGTATATGAAACCATATGCAGTCTGCTCGAGTAAACACTGTCTAAATCTTACATGATGAAACAAAAAGTGATGATTTCACACTGAGTTGCTCCTGACCCTATACTCGCATTCGATAGCAAACCCGGTTCTTCATTTCTGTGTTATCACTTCTCCCCAAACAACAAAATTCTACTGGACTCCCCAGACTTAGTGGCCATACAGGAAACATGGATCAGCAAAAGAAGATTACAAAGTATGCATTACAAAACTGTTGACAACATTCCTAGAATCAAGCAGCTCCCTCTCCATCATCCCTCACATTACATAGACAACTATTCCCAGTTGGCTAACATCTCTAATACAAATTAAAGGGAAACAACAATGCTTTCTAATAACTTCTACAAACACGTACCATAACAATAGGCATGGACTTGCAGTAAACATAATTTCTACACTTGCAAGCAACAAAACTGATGTTATTTCCTTTTAAACAAGCAAGTTTTATAGTCATACAACGAACAAAATCAAATTCAATTTACTTGAAATAATTCTTTCATTCTTCTTCTTCTTCTTCTTCTACTACTTTTTTGAATTTGTCATCCATCATTCTAATCAGTAGTTACATCAAATTCCAAAATCCTACCATTAGAAAGACATAGCATCCACAGCAAAAGTAATGACAATGTTACAAACCTAGTAAAAGAAAAGTACCTTATAGTGAACAAAACCAACTGTGTTGCCAATTCAAAACACAGTGCTTTTATCAAAATGTGTCAATGTGATGTCATCTGGTTCTGCAAACATGAACCCTAATGAACAGGCATTGACTCCCAATAGTTCTTCAGTTTATAGACTTGTTATATATATATATGGCATGATACAATTCCCAATTCCTAATTCCTAAATCATCCCAATAAAAAGACATAAATATATACAGCACGGTAATGTCAATTATACAAAACCCTAGACAGCAACAGTGCCTTAGTACAAGCAAAAACACCTCTACCTGACATTACTAATCAGCTACACGAGTTAAATAATGCAGTGAGATTGTTATACATATACTTACATGTACAGTGTGCAGAAATGTAGAATGTTATTAAAAGGAGATTAGTAGGTATTTTCTCAGGATCGAAGATAAAAGAAGAAAAATAAACACCGCACATTTCTCAGAACCATATTGAACTCCAATGTGAATGTCTATGGACAAATAGCCAAGAAAATAATCGATTTGTCTTTCAAGAGATCCATAGCAATGTCCAGTTCATGAAAATGGATGGACAAAAACACCGATAAAGCGACAGAGACAGTGGCGAAGAAAAATCCGGAGACGTACCTTGCTGGAATGGAAGTGTGTTGCGCAACAGGCGAGAACAGTACCAGCAACAGCTAATTAAAGAATCACTGAAAACAACAATTCCAGATCCGATTATCTGTGAAACGAAAATGACGACTCGTTTGTCCCTCTCTCTCTCCCTATACTTGAACCTTTCTTCTTCTCATGCTTCTCTGTTAAGGACCTACTATTCCCGTACCCTACACCCCACCTACACCCTATTATATTCTCCCAATTGACTCTTACGTGGCACTTTTATTGTGAGTTTACCCTAAAAATATAGGGTCAAAATCAATAAAATCATAACACTATACTCGGCTCCAATAAATTTGTATGAGTAGAGCGACCGTTAAATTCATATATCGATATATGCACTGTCATTGTATTATGGGTGAAACGGTTGTCTCCTCTAAATTCACACTTTTTATGATTTAGGTCACAATTAGTGTTTTGCATGCATTTAATTTTGAATCCATATTAACCAGTTAAAGTATATCAATTTGTATCACGTCAGTCATTGAGTACACGTAATTATGTAAACTCATAATAGTAGCCGCGTGGACAAGCCACTTCAGCGAACCAATGACAAGTCAAATGTACATATTAACCAAATCCTTAACAATGTATTCAAACAATCAGATTTGGTACATCATATATAGTCAAATACTACATTTCATTAACAAACATCAAAGCAAAGCAGTAGTACTAATTAGTAGCTAGTGTTCTTGATTTTGCCCAGCTTCACACTCCTCTGCAAATGTTGATGTGTAATTTCTTCGAGACACAAATGTTGCTTCTTAAGGATTCTGCACTCCTTTAGGTGTTTAGCATTCCTCGTGCCTTTGTAGGAGACGTAGGAGATAAGCAATATACACCTAGAACTCTTGGAAGTGAAGCTCCATGAGTTCATCCCTAGCAGGAAACTGGCCATGGCTTATAAGTAACGCCAAGAGACAACCTAGAAAGACAATCTCATTTCTTCACATTACAAATTCTACAATATCAGTATGCAACTCAGTCAATATTCTATAATGCAAAGCTGACAGTAACAAATTGGACTAAGTTATTTTCGTATGGACATAGTCCCAACCATAAATTAGTATCCTAAGTGCAAAAATGAAATGTTACTTAACTGCAAACTAACTTCAAACAGATGAGGAAAACTAAATCTAGAAACAAGCAAATCAGTCACAGCATGTCCAATGAGGAAGAGTAATGTTCCCTCCAGTAATAGCATTTATAGTTTACAGATGAAGAACAACATCCATATCATCAAGACAACAAAAAAGTATTGGCATCTATTAAACCTAAGAGCAAATAGGTAATCTGTCAGATGTTTCATCAGTGACATAAGTAAACCTGTTAATTGAAAAAAGGCTTCATTAGCGGCATGTAAATTACAAGGAACATAATCTAGTGAATAACCTGAATTGCTAAACTCAGTAAAAGTGATAGACTTCTCATGTTACATCATCGGTTTAACATGTAAGGTAATAGATTACTCAGAACATCAAGTAACCCAAAGGAGGCAGTGTTTGCAAAGTATAATATACTCCCTCCGTCCTAAATGAGTATCCACTTTCCCATTTTTGTTCAAATTAACACTTTGCTTGAACTTTCACTCTCATACACTCTTGTTGTAACAAACTCAAAGAGTTCTAACCAACTTATCTTAATGAATACTGTCAGATAATTCATGCATAACTAAATTTGAATAGCTTCCCTACTATTGCACCAATGACAAACTAGTACTCTCTCAATTCCAAAATAATATCCCAATTCCTTGTTCTTTCTTTTTGCAATAATTAAATATATATTATTGTTGTACTTTCTCTCATATACCTCATATGCATTTCATACCGACTTATCTTAAAGACATTACTAATAAATCATACATAACTATTTATCTGAAAAAGAAAGTTCTCAATTTTGGGACAATTGTTTTAACAAGTAGACTCATTCTAGGCCACAAGAAGTACAAACAAACATAATAATAAAATGTTTAAAAAACACATTAATGCTACCCAATTTTTCATAAGTGAAGTCAACCAATGAGAGGCCTACACGAATAGGAAAAAGTCATGTCACCCTGAATAAAGCTCCAAAATACCACCCGGGACACAGACATTCTCGACTCAATGGGTCGCGAGGCCAAATAAGAGAAAAGACCCCCAAAACATTTCACCCGAACCCAAGAAACCTAGGCCATCTCCATAGGATAGATCAAAGGCAAAGCCGAAAAGTCCCGCCTCATAGGCCTTCTTTAAAGCAGCCCCAAAACCACTAGGCTAACCCGTGATCACCCAAGAAGGAGGTTGAAGGAAGTTGATGGAGCAAAGAAGTCCAAAACCAAGAAGGCCAAAAAATTGAACCAACCCTAAGGAATCCAAGCCCGAGCTCACTTCCAGATTTTGAAAGCCCGCAAAACGCCACAACAAATGTGGAAGTTTGACCCTAGTAAAAAGGGGGTATCACACATGATTCAACTTTCATCCCTTGCCAAGATTCCAGTAGGTGATGTTCACATTACTAAACTATGTATCCATTTGATAGTATCCTATCTCCTGCTAGCAAATAGTGAAATGCAAACAAACACATTTTTTGTGCTAAAAAGTTTATTTACATCTTGATGATGAAGTTTAGATATCTCTAGGCATATTGGAATTTCATATGTTACAATGCAGCTGTTCACAAACACAATACACTATGACAATAACATACCAACAGATTTTGAGCTTTGACATCTATATGCCATGAGAGAATAGCCATTCTGAATGCCTAGTGATTATGAGCAGAAAGCTAATTAAATAATATTTGCAATAAAATATGATGAAATTACCATACAGATCCAATGCTAAATGATTTTGTGTACTCAACTCTAGTTTATCCTAAATTCATAGTACAATATTTTTTCCCCTAAAAATAACTATTGCCTTCTTAACATTACATATTTTCTCCATATTATATTAGAATTTGAGAACAAAATATAAATATGAATTATAATGAATTATTTTACTTCACCTAAATTAACTCTGACTTACATGTATGTATACTGTTTTCTCTTAAGCCTTGATAATAAGTACGCCCAAGTATTTATGGAATCCCTTTTGAATGTTATGACAAAATTTGAGGACAAATAAATTTCAAATCACATATTATTCACTGTGCAGATCCTATCTATTACAGTATACAACAACATAAAGACAGAACTGATGGCTAATTAATAACCCACCACTTCAACAATAAATATCAACATCAAATTGTTAGTCATGAGAAAATTAGACAAACCTAATGGCTATGCCCCCTTCCAAATAGGACCACCTCCTAGCTGTAGGTCATACAATGTAGCAAATCAAGAATGCATCACTAACAACATCACATCATGCCAGATAATCATAAAAATGAGAAGATCCAGAATACAATAATACATCAAGAACTTCAGATCATGCTTCAATGATTAACTAGATATGTTTCTAACCTGTCTAGATAATAAGAGTACTAAAACTGATGACAAGAACTGAAAGAAATTACTCTAGAACTCATCCAAAAGTACAAATGGAGCTACTGTCTCACCATAATGCAATCTCTACACCCTCCCTAAGGCCTAAGCACACAATTCATATTCTACTGTATATCTTAAGACACAAAAATAAGATTCAATTGTTTGTAGAAGCTCCTACGTACTTAAATTGCTTTGATAGTCTCCTTCCACATTATTTTGTTACCTCTTCATTTATTTTCCATGGTAGCCCTACTATTCTTGGGCCAGTTCACACATCTTCATGGATGAATATCTCGTCTCACCAAAGATCTAGTAAAATTGAAGCATTTGTTGTGGTAAAATAAAATAACAATATAATCATTGAATAAAACTTGTGTATCGTCACATTAATTATTACCTCTTTCTTTATCTTTATTTTCCATTAAGCATAGAGCCAAAATTTGGGCACTCTTTAGACATATAGAGACATCCAAACCTCTTTCTCTATCTTTATTTGCCATTAAGCATATAGCCAAAATTTGGGCTCTCTAAGACATCTAGAGACATCCAAAACCTCTTATATCTCATACATACTAATCCACCATCCCAAAATAATCCATCCCATAATGAGTGTTCACATTCTTTTTTTTGTTGTTGTTGAAAGAGTTAAGGTTAATTAGTTAAATAAGGTTAGGCTTTGTCCTTAATACCTCATGTTCTCTTGATCTAAGAAACTCAAGGGGTTCTTCTAAGTAACTTATGTTTAAGATACTCTTGGTAATTCATGTGTACCTAATTAACCAAAAACTGAAAGTGCACTCATTTTTGGAGAGGAGTACTAAACTAAAATCTCAAAAAAAAAAACATATATAGCCCTAATCATAAGAGTATAAGTGCAGTATATTTTAATATACTAGATCGTGCTCGTTGAGCAAGGCATCAAATACCCGACAGTAGAAGAAACTGAGCATTGAGTTCAAAGACTGAAGACAACAGTTGTAAGATAAAAATACTAACAAAGAGATGGTAGTGGTGGCAAGATGGCACTTTGGCATCTCCTCCAAGATCTGATCTTTTAACCAAGAAACCATCATGAGATAATCTCATCCAAGACAGTAAAGCTAATCTGCTTCACAAGTTCACATCATGTTAGCTAATATATAATGGCCTTTGCTTAATATAGGAGTATGAACATTCAACATCAAATTATGTGGAGCACTATCATAAAGATCATCATTATCACACTCTTTATCAGTAAATTAATGTGCAAGATATTTGGAACCACAAAATTTAATTCCATCTAGAGGAAATAATAAGAAACCCGTCTCAAGCAGATCGTATGACAACGATAGAGAGCACGCATGTATACAGCCATGCCATTTCCACTGATGCAGACAAGCGTGCTCTCTCTCGTTGTCAAGCAGATCTGATGAGAGAAAATCTTTAAGCTATATATATATATATATGCAAATAGTTAAGCAACATAGTTAACAGTAGCTAGTATGTTATATTTTTTTCCCCTAGAGCTATGGGTTTCTTACTAACAAGATGGCTCTAGACCTAAACTTTATGAGCAATTTGTCAAGAAGCACCCCAAGATCTAATTGTATCCAAACACAAAATCTTATAATAGCTAAAACAGTTAGCTAAACCTCCATGCATGAAATTGAATCTACCAACAATATACAAACATTACAGGCTAACAGTGACAAAATGGAGCTTCAAAATCAGGTTATTCTAGCTCTATATAACAGATCTAACCACATCATCTATACAAACATTATAGGTTAACACCAAAAACACAAGACTAACAAGCTTATGCTTTATCCTCTCCCAAATTTGAAACTTCAACATAAAATAAAGCAAAGCAACCAATAATGACCTAAAACCAGCAACAAAACAAAATTAAGGAACAGCTACTGGCAACTGCATGTATATTATGGACTTCAAACCCATAACTATCTCACTTCAAACCTTCATAAAAATTAAGTTAATCATATGAAGAAACATAATCAGAAATGGGAAAAGAAACAGCTATAGATAGGATTAGATAGGATTTTACCTTAAAACTTAAAACAAAAATATATACCCAAATAAGATCTCTACAAAACAGTAATATATAAATAAAAGTTCACAAAACCCAGATTCAATCCCAAACCACCCAACAAAATCTTACTATTATTAAACAAAAGAGTAAGAAATAATGAAAAAAAAAACGATAAAATGCATAGAACCGAGCGAGTATAGTAGACCTTGATTTCTGATTAAACCTAAATCACAAAAATTAATTTATAAATTAATATGTTTTTGGCTTCACAGTGCACGAGAAGATAACGAAGCTTGAAGAAACCCATAAACGGATAAGAACAGAGGAAAGAAAAAAAAAAAGAGAAATAAGAGCAACAACAATGGCGTGAGCTTGCAGGTTGCAGGTCTCTCTCCCACCACAGTGATCCATAAATAAATATCTGATGAACAATGAGAATGTCAGTGGATGGATTCGATTTAAATAGAAGCTAAAATGCAACGTAATTCAATTTCATTTTAATTTTAAAAATCATGAATTTGAAGAAAAACAAAAAACATAAGGTACCATTTTCATATCCTCCTCTTTTTCGTCAATGGGGGACCCCGGTTCGATCCATCCATCGCCCTACACGTGGATGGTTCTGGATTTCGACACGTGACATATTGATGAACGTAGTACGAGACCAAAAGAAGCCCCCCTCACGTATCATAGGCGTACCTGATTATTGCTGTTCTTGGTGACGACGTGAACTTGAAGGGCACGGCTGTGTCGTCGGTGTCAGCGACCGCGAGTGGTCCCACGCGCTGTGAGCTGTTAATCAGTAGGGCTGTAGGAGTACGAATTCAATGCGTAACGGACCTAACGGTAAGTCGGTAACGGTAAGTGTGGAGGTGATGGAGCACGATCGTTGGGGGCGCGTGAGGGTGTGGATTAATGGTTTGCTTTCTCCGTGAATTTAGGATGGGAATCACGAAAATGCCCCTCCATTACTTATCTTTATACGAAATCGTCTTTTGGTCGGGTTGTACACTGCACTGACTGGTAGATGTGGATAGTAGTGGACTGTGGACCCCGACCAGTCCAGCTCAGATCTGAGTTGTAGTACATGAATGTGTTTTGTCAATCATGTGCTCGCCTCAGCCACCGTGACGCAATCAAACTCTAAGAGAGCATAACGTCGTGTTTAAGGCCTTGTTTAGTAACATTTCTTGACCTCCAAAAGCTCTTACACATCAAATAAAATAGTGCCACACAAGCAAATGACATAAG
>JAYMTF010001626.1:0-22189 GCA_036897485.1 Pelargonium nanum | reverse complement strand
CAAATCCAAATCCAAATTTTTGGAGTTCCCAAACACCTCATTTGACTCAAATTCAATATTTCAAATCAAATCATGGTTCTCAAACACACCATTAGTATTTTGTTACAAAGAACAAAAGAGCTCCTTAGATAGATTGGTAAAAAAAAGTAACATAACAACACTGCTACTCTAACTATTTTTATACACTAACATTAGGGATTGCACCTAAAAGAAACTTGAAGAAGATAAATATTTAGTAAAAATGTTTACTCCTTTTAACTGGAGCTATAGTGAACTCCTTGAAATTGAAATGTTTTATTAGCAAGTAGCGACGATATAATTTGTGTAGTTTATGATTTAGTAGTAATCAGACTTTAACCAACAACAGAGTAGAATGCGGAACGGATTTGGCGGACGTTAAATAAATTTTTTTGATAATCACTTTAATGATGATCTTTTGTATGTAAATAGGAGCTTAGTAGCTACTGCTCATCAGCTAGACAATATGGGCACTAATGACCAAGAAAAACTATGTTCTTGTAATAATATGATGTTTATTTACTATACTTATTATATATTTTCTGATTATTATCAAATACATATGTGTGTGTGTTAGCGTGTATGTGAAAGATGAGTGGAATTTGTGGAGTTCAAGTGCAATTACTTAGAACTTGAAAGTTGAGCCCAATAAAATTATATTGGGCTTAAAATTAATTCACTAAAGCCCAATTTATTCTAAGTGAATCTCATATTTGACCCACCAAAACAGGGTTTCAAGAAGTCCATGTTTATGTCATTTGAAAGTAATATTACTTCATGATTTTTCTATTTGTGTGTAATTTTAAACCATATTATTAATGTATGTTAGAATCTTAAAGAGTATAATACAGAGGTGACCTTTCATAAGAAATTAGCGTTATGGAACATATGCAAGTTTTAGCATTTTAATCTCATAGACATGTCATGTTTTGGATTAACGATAGGAATATGGAAGCGATAAAATTAACATGCCATTATGTAAAGAAAAAAAAAATTGCTCAGTAATGATGAATCAATTTAGCACTAAAAATATGTTAAAAAGAAATGATATTGTTCATTTAGTCTTAGACTTGAAAACACAAATGAGAGAGAATGTGAATACGGATAGTATGGATTATATGAAAAGAATTAAGGTAAATTTTATGTTGTTAATGAATCCTCTTAAATCTTAATTATGTTACATGTAGATATGTGGAACAAATTTGGATACCAATTGACCAAATTAGAGTGTTTCATATAGTAAAAGGGCTCTTGCGGTACAAAAATCAAATTGAATACCAAGTTGAAACACTTTGAATTCTAAAATGACCAATTTAAAACATTTTTCTTTTCAAAATTTCTCAAACTTCCTTATTTTTATTTAACTAACTCCAACTTTCATTTTATTCTTCACCTCCATAACTTTCCTCGTTATCAACTTCAGCTTTTGCTCTTATGTAGATAATTTACATTTTTTTTAATCAACAAAAGGTACTTTATTAAAAATTACCAAGTAGGGAAAAACAAGTACAACCGCCAAAGAAAATACAAAAGATTACTGCTCCAAGAGATGAAAACAAGCAAAACTGAATAAGATTTGCTAAGGGAATGATGGAAGAGAATCAATCAAGCAGGTTGAGGATTACTTTGATTGTTCATATCACATAGTTCTTTGATAATCTAATCTTCATGACCTTGACTAACCAAACCAAGAGACTTACCCAAATTTCAAGTACGATATGCATCAACTAAGCTTGAGGCATAGGTCTCTGAAAAGTCCGGAGCAGGAGGAGGAGGCTCCTGGAGAGGGGTGCTGATGGGCTTGGAACGAGCAGCACGATTGGGCATGGCCGAAGAGGAGGCCCGCAAAAAACCACGGGATTTGGACCGAGCGAGAACCTTGGAGGAAAAGGGACCGGGCTAAGACAGAAGTTGCCTTTTGAATTTGGATGAGCGGGATTTGGCAAAGGGGATGGTCAGGGAGGACGAGATTAGCATACAATAATAATTCAATTTCGAAATATGAATACATATATTAAAAAATTTAGTAGCTAAAATTTTCTTAGATGCGTAAAATTATAATTATTTTCAATTCAAATTTAAATAATAATAAAAAATAAGATAAAAACCGACTAAATAAAATTAATTAGTTTCTTTTGTGTTTGACGATCTGCGAACAATGTGGCTCATGCTATTACTCGAGCTTCTAGTTGTTATGCTGGTCGTAGGGTTTGTTCGGAATCTAAATGTCCCAGTGATGTACTTGTTTTGATTTCCCGTGATTTGAATTAATGAAATATGTTTCATTTATTAAAAAAAGTACTATTATAAAACATAACTAAGTTGTTGCCCTTGTCATTTCTCAAGGCATATGGAGCTGCAACAGTACACCCAGTACCAATATTGCCCATTCATGTTTTGTGTTGTATTTAAGCAAAAACTTTTTACAAGTAGTTGTTAGTAGTGACCTCCCACTTGGGTAACCACTTTTTTCTTGTTTAATTCAATACATAAATATACATGTAGCTGCAAGCTCATCTCAGTCTCACCAAGAGACAAATGCTTGGACCACTCCCAACTCTCATCCACTTATTAAATCAGCTTGGGACAAACCCAGATTCCTCCTATCTACCATTCTACTCTCTACTCTTTTCCTTTTTCTCTCAAAAGTCTTCCATAGTCCCATTCATGGCCTCAATTTTCCTCTCACCTTTGGGTTTCTATTTTGCAAAAAACAGAAACACCAAACACAACAATAATGGAGGCCAAGCAAGCTACAAGGAGAACAATTCTAGGTCATTGCATTTGTAGTGATGTGAGACTAATCAATGAAACATGAGAGCTCCACCCACCTACCTCCTTACTCAACACCAGCTAGGATTGGGAATGCATTGATGGGTAGGCAACATACACAGCAACCCATTTCAGAAAACATTCCATTACAAGTCTCAAAAATGGCCACCAAAATAATAGGATAGAGGAAAATGGATCAGTATCTATCTATGTATTGGACCACAAACAACTGAGGCCACTGTGACCACCCATTTCACATTCAATTCCAAGGCTTTTCAGAATCATATATAGCTGTGTTTTAGTAACTTCCTCTGTCATGTCCATATCACTTTGTGGTTGCATACATAATGTGTCTATGTATTTACAAAGGTCAAAAAGTATATAGAACCACACATTTCTATCACAACTTCTTAATATAAGATTATACATCATGTGTTATATAGCTCTGTACAAAATTATAGCTCCCAAACCCCAAGAATCGTATAGGAAAAAGTGAAAAATAATTTGAATGAAGCAACAGCTATTTATGTGTATAGAAGGTACCTAAAACTGAACTCATACGGCGTAACTTGAACAAATTGTGAGAGATGGTCATTTCTTGCCCTCTCAAGGCACTTGATTGCTTCTTTTCCTAGCTCACTCGGTAACTGAAGGCAGATCCAATCAAGTAATGACTCCGAGTCCTTTGCAAAGTCAAGTAAATACCAATCCAACAGCTTTGGGATTGCGAACTTCCTCGTTGAATATCCAACTGCAGCCTGTAAGTATTCTCTTTTTGCCGCTTCTAATTGATTCTCGACCTCAGCTGCCGTGTACACTCTCACCTTCAATAGACAGAGTTGAAAAAAATAAATCAAAACTAGCATAATATGATAGAACTGTCTAAGTTGCTATCCACGATACAAGAATCAATCGGTGCCAGGTATCATTTAGTTCTTGGGTTGATCAACTTGATATGTTGGGGAACAATTTCCTATGAACTTGAATCATTATATGTAGAGCTGGTTGGCACAAGGTTTATTATAAAGTTGCACGTAACTTGGGACCACAACTGAGATCTTTAAAGTTTTTGCAGAAGATAAGCCGGTGTGAGGTGGATCAAACCAAACTTATACACCCTATTAAGCAACTTACAGAGGGGGAGGACCAGCTTCCGCAGGAGAGCGCAAATGTAACCAGCGGTTCTGATAACTCCAACCCAAAGATGCTTCGTGATGTAATGTCATCATTCTTTCCACCCTTTGAGAATGTCTGCTAAAATCTAAAGAGTATGAGACATGCTGAAAAAAAAAAGTAAGGAAAGCATTTACTGCATAATTGTAATTAAACCACTTACATATATTGAATGATAAGGCAATCTCAGGATGAAATGTTCGATGGTTATTGCATTTAGAAAATGTCCCCCAACATTTATAGTTGCCTAAACAAAGGAATTTAACAGAATATGTTATTTTCATGAGATATTGGTTTGTGAAATGTTATAAATTAACAATGAGTTGGTGTGTGCAGTATGACATATGTTGATCCTCGAGAAGAATAAATGAAACTTCAAGATAATCAGTACCTTTTGCATCAAAGAAACAACCATATCGGGGCTTTCTGGTATTCCATTTTCTAGGAATGCCTGAAACAAATATAGCAGAGTATCAATAAACCATTTGATAATAAATGAACTTCTTGAGAACTTCAATATCAAGTACTTTTTGCTGATAATTTTTTTTAGAGATGTACAATTTCAAATAAGGGAACTTCTGAAAATTATGATA
Organism: Pelargonium nanum; assembly: GCA_036897485.1. Taxonomy (NCBI): domain Eukaryota; kingdom Viridiplantae; phylum Streptophyta; class Magnoliopsida; order Geraniales; family Geraniaceae; genus Pelargonium; species Pelargonium nanum. The sequence continues at coordinate 17,633 of JAYMTF010001626.1, read as the reverse complement.
TAGAAAGGCCTCACATACATTCATCATGCAAGAATTATAAACATTGATCCAGAATGCAAGCTTCTCCTGGTGATTTAACTTTTGCAAGCTGACAGAAGCTAGTTTCCCAAGAAGGAGCCTGAGAATTCACAATATAAAATAACCAAAATTCAATATCTGTCCATGGTTAGTGAGTAGAAGAGAGAAAATTGTGATAAGAGGAGAGCTTACTTCAATCTACGAACTAGAAACAAACAATGTGCCATACGTTTTGGGTTGATCGAGCTAGCTTCAACTGCATAGAGGTGCTTATAAGGACCAATGTCTCTCTTCCCAAATTCTGAACAGATACCATAAGGATCCTTAAAATCTGTGTCTTTACTGCTTTCATGTGATGCAAATGTTGACATGGATTGTAAAGTTTCGATGGAACCCCGATTTTTCATCGAGCTCATTCTTAAGAAAATGCTAGACAAGCACCCTAGAATACTCTCAGAAATTTTGTTTGGACTGTCATCTCCTGAAGATTTTTCATCTGAAATAGAAGGAGTTCTTGATTCTGCATTTTCTTGGTCGGCTACTCTACATTCTGGCTGTACATTCACATATCTCATTCATTCTTTCGCATAAAAGTAAAATTGGCCATGCTTTAATGAAGTAATACTAGCATTAGTATACACACCTGTAATCTCTGAGGCTCCAAACACTTCTCTGGTGATCTATACTCTACGGTTGGTTTCTTTAATGGAGTTCTGACTGGTTTAGGCGTCGAATACCCCTTGTTATTTTTAATGGAAGTAGTGCAAGACTCTTTTCGTTTCCCATCTGCATAAATATAAGTAAAAGGAATAAAATTTAAGGATTCTCTTGCAACTACTAGACCATTCAGCAAATGCTCGATTGCTCCGAAAGCTAATGGGGCAGAATCTGAAGCATACCGGCAAGAGATGATAAACTCCTCGTAGCTAGTGCTGCATTGCCTACAGCAACAGGTTGAGGTAAGAGCTTGATTTGCTCTTGTTTTGGATTCTTAGTTGGGTTTGGTTCATACAAATCTGCTGAATTCTCATTGTTCCTCTTGGAGGATGCAATGTAGACAGCTTCTTGGTACAAGCCTTGTCTGTAAAGCACAACCTGTTCTTCGAGGCGAACAACCTCCTCTTCCAAAACAGCCACTTCGGCAAGAAGCTCTAGTGTCTATTCATAATCACATTTCACATTTCAGAGAAGTATTTCTACTAGAAAACATAATGATGCAGATACAAAACATTCAAATATACCACTGAATGATCAAGAAAAGTATTTTCTTGATCATGTAAACATTCAAATATAGTTAATAAGGGTATGGTGAGTTACTAACAGGAGAAGGAAGATACGGAGGAAGGCGAGGTAGAGCTCCTAAAGGTCTACTGAAAGCTCTCTCCAGAGCTCTATGAATGTTCTCCTCGAGTCGAAGCTTCTTCTTCAGCTTATCAACCTGAAAATTAAAAATGGGTGAATTTCCAATGGATTAATAATCAGCTAAATGGAATGAGTGACAAAATCATGTATCAATTGGTATGGACAAGCTAATTATAAAATTGGTACATCTTGCTGCAGTGCCAATTTCCTTTCTTTGCTCGATGCTCGCCGGCTTCTAGTGGATTTTGCAGCATCAGTTAGCTTCATCTCCTGCTCTTGATCAACTTTCCCCTTCTGGAAAACAAAGATAAATTTTGATTAAGAACAGGAAAAAACAAAGAAATCTAGGGCCCCATTGTAAACAGCATTCAAAGAAGCAAAAAAAATTCTATTTTTCAGGAGACAAACATAACTTATTGAATCAACCCAAACAAAGAAAACAATCTAATTTTCCTGGAAATGGCATTTAGTGGAGGCAGGGGATCAAGAAGAGGCATTTTCTGGATCAAAATTGGAAAACCCATTTCTGTTCAAATCAAAATTGCCTACATTTTCAGAGTTTCTGCAAGATTCCAGCCTCCTCCTGGGTGAAGCTGAGGCCATAACCTTGAGCTGAGAAGAAAATTGAGAAACCCAACAACTGAGAATTGCTACAGTAGAAACCGTTTTTCAAAAAGCCATAAAAATATTAAAAAGAAAGAGTGATAAAGCAAAAAAGACCCAGTTGAGCTCATTGATTAAAGGTTGTTACTTTTTCATGCTTCATAGGAGATTTCATAGGCTGCAGCCTGGTTCTGGCTCTGGCATTCATCTTCAATAAAATCAAACAGAATCTGCAGCAACATTAAATACATGAATCAGAAACAGCAAAACCAAAACACTATAGCTCAATTGAATTGGGTATTGAAAGCAAAGAAACACAGACCCTTTAGAAAAAGTTGATCACATCAAGAAGAAAAAGACGAAATCGGAGACTGCCCATTAAAGAAATCAGTCTACTAATCTAAAGTATCGATCTTGGTGAAGCAAGAAACCCAGAGAAGGAAATGGAAATGGCATCCCATGTATTGAGAAGTGAGAGGTGTTATATATATGATGTGAATGAGCAGATTTGAGAGAGGAGGAGGAGGAGAGAGAAGGTGGGTCTGGTTGTTATAGTAGTAGACAAGCTGCTCTGAATCTTCCAGTGCTTCTTTGAAAGATTTAAATAATGAATTGAAGAGAGAGAGTGAAGTAGTGATAGGTCTGATGGGTGTAAGTGAAAGGTAAATTGGTTGGCGCTACAAAAAAAGGCTATGAAATGCGAGAATGTTGAAGCCGTACGATGGGAGTGGCGGAACTAATCTCCTATGAGTATGAGCTATGGGCTATGGGTTGTTGTTTGGACAACAAGTAGAAGTAGTAGCCACTTCATTGTTCATTCTCTTTGATTAATTAAAGCAGGCCTACTAGGCTTGTATTTCTCACCCCTTTAGTGGGGCGTCACCCTGTTAGTTGTTAGTTTAGCCTATAAATCCCACCCCATACAAAGTAAATCCAAAGCGCATCAACCGCTTGGCCCAACATGCCTTGATAACAAATATTTGACTTTACTCATTGTAAAAAAAAACTTACTCAGTGTACTTAAAAGAAAAAAAAAAACTTTACTCCGTGTACTTAAATTTTGCTTCTTCTGACTCTTGTACTGTTAATATTTTTTATTATCACATATGTAACATGCTATAACAAGTAAACAATCATCACATCAACAAGTTGTCAAGTCATCATTCATGAGTAAAATGATTTTGTCTCCCTAAATTCGACGAAATTTTGACTTTAGCTCATAACCTCAAATTTTGTTTGTTCAGTTATTGAACTTCTATTTTTTTTATTCTCGCCTTGTAGTTCGTAATAAATCATCGAATTGGTACGGTGTCATGCAACATTTTTTCAAATTAGCATACCATGCCGACTTGCCAACATTTTTTATAACAAAAAACATAACTTTAACCTTTTGGACTTAAACCGTCAACACCCTAAGATAAAATCTTTAAAATTGAATTCATAAACCAAACTTGATCTTGGAATCATTTTGATGTTTTATGAATTCACAACAAATGCTTATGATACCTATTCCCTACTCCATAATCCATAATTTGTTTTCCATGATATATGATACCTAATCCCTTCTCTATATATTGTGCAGGAAAACATGGATGATCTAGCTCTTGTATCTGATGACAAACAATCAGAGGCACTAGTGGCAGAGTAAGAACTGAAAGAGAATAAATGGTGTTGTTGCTGAAGCTGAAACATGTATTAATACTACAAGAATTTGGCTTATCAGCGACGGAAGTTCCGTCGCTGATGGGCGAAATTCCGTCGCAGATGGACTTTAGCGACGGACCAGCGACGGAACTGAATCCGTCGCTAATGATCAGCGACGTGATCCTAATAGTACTAGGGTATGGTTGCATTTTAATAAATAATCATGTCACACATAGCGATAATGAATTAGATTCTACTTGCATGCATTGTGGTAAGAAGTATCGTGTACGTATATGAGATGTATTACTCAAATCATATAAACATAATTGTATCTGATGGTAAAAACATGTTAGAAAAATCTGTTGAGAGAATTAGACATGATGTTAGGTTTGTGAAACAAACTCTACAAAGAATTGGTAAGTTTAAAACTTATGAACAATTAGAACAAATTGATATCTGCTCAAAATTGTTGTGCCTTATGATATTAAGTAATTGTTGGACAAACTGATAAAAAAAAATTGTTGGACAGATAATAATTCAAATTCAGATCTCACAGGTAAAAAAATTCCTTGTAATTAAAGCTAGAAAAGCACTATACCTAATCATCATTATTTACTTTGATTTGGTAAAAACATGGAAGAGGAAATCAAAAGGTGGGTGACTGTTTAAAGGCAAAAGCTGCACAAACCACATGTTTGCCAACTAATTAACCCATTTGTTTTTGTTTTTGTGTCAAACTAAATTTATGAAATTCCAAAACTTAAGGATATAAATATATTAATCACTTCAAATAATTAATCTGATTTCATTAATTCTGTAGTTATTTTATTGTCACTTGCTTGGTGGTTTCAATACATTGATTCGGTGGGAAAAGCATGCTCAACAACTATAATTCTTTTCTTCACCAATCCAAAAACTGATTCATTTTTTGAAATATATAGAAAGTTGGAATTGTTTGATTACAATCTGTATCCAGAAAATTCAGCACTTTATAATTAATTATGGCAATTTTATTTCAACCAGCTACAATATTTTTGCACGTTAGGTCCATTGAACTATTGTCTTTTTCATCTTGACTCACAAGTTAGCACAATTAGGGCAATGTTTATTTTACAATCAACATCAACATCAAAAGAAAATAACCAGAATGAAATGTGACGAGTTGATCATTTAATAGATACGCCAAAAAAGAAGCGTTAAGAATAATTATTCGGTGACTTAATTGAAACAATGGTCTAGTTTTTGCAATTTCTTGCTAACACCTTAATTAACCAACTCTTCTTAATTAGTGTTCAACTAACATAAATTAACCAACTAGCTATTCTTGACAAAAAATAGTAAGATTTGGAACAACCATATCTTCACCATTAGATTAATTCAGATTGCATAGAAGCAACCATTAATGCTTTGATTTTATGGAATATATATATAAATACTATATGTATACACCTTATGTTTTTTTATTTATTATTTGTTTGATCTACTAATGGCTATGCAGAATATCTTTTTCATTGAAGGACCCTTTTCTCAAGACAAAAGTTAAATTCATGTCCCAATCTGGATATTTAAACCCCACATCTCATGTATTGTCTGCCTTATTTCTTGTCAAACTTTGATTAATCCTTATCTCTTCTATGCCCATCCATATACCCTTTTCTATACCATTTGAAACCAAACAAATCTTGAGAAATAAAATAGTATGGTATTCATAAATATTAAAATATATTTATAAATAATATATTTATACTTATATATGCACGTAAATGTTCCCATAAGATATTGAGATAAAAAACCTTAGATATGTAAAGATGATAATCAACATGAGAATCGTCAAACTTATTGCAAAATGTACTCTAACACTATCTTTGAAAAAGTATATAGAGAAAGTGATCGACAAATTCGGTCGCAACATGTCAATATATGAAACACTTTTTTCGATAGTCATTTCAACATTTAGAAAAGTCGAATACTCAAGAAAAACGAAAATAAAATAAGCAGCGAGAAAGGTTCTGTGTCAGCTGTTGGGAGTCTTATGTCTGCCATGGTGAGCAAAAGACCAACATGGCTCATGCAATGGGAGTGATGATCGCGTATTCATGTCAAAATTGGGTACAGAGAATCGTGAAGCAGTTAAGTGGATTCTGCACTACTTAAAAGGAACTTTTAAGATAATTTTGTGTTTCAACGAGAAAGAGGTAGTCTTAGAATTTCATATGCAGATTTATGCAGGTGTCTTGATTCAAGAAAAAATAGTACATGGTAACAGTGGGAAGCGCAACACTAAATTGGATGTCAATATTTCAAAATAGTGTAGCTTTATCAACAACATAAGCTGAGCATATGGTTACTACAAGCAAGCAAAGAATTGATTTGTTTAAAAACTTTCCTTAAGGAGTTGGGCAGAGTGCAGAAAAAATATTTGCTCTATAATAGTCATAATGTCACACATGAAAAGAATCATGACATGTTTTCATTCAACAAAGTTCTTGTTACAGAAATTCAAGCAGATATATATGCTAACCAATATTGGTAGCGCTTGATAACATATATAAAGATTTGCATAACTCGATTGCCATTTGTAGACAATTGAATGAAAGACAATTGAACTTCTTGCAAATTGTAGCTTGGGTGATCAGTCTCAAAGTGAGAGATTGTTGTGTATGTAGAAACTGAAAAAAAGATGACCAAGAAATAATAGTATCATAGGCCTCGTAAATCACCCGATTGTGTATGTAGCTTGTTTTCTTCATAAAAGAAGTTGAATTTTCACTTTCAAAGATCTTGTTGAATTGACTCCCTATTCTTGTTTGTGAGACATCAATTGTATGGGAGTTTTAAACAAGGTACTCACTCATGACTTGAGGAAGCCATGATGAATATTGGTGGAGAATGGAGATGACTAGTAAGGAAAATGGAGATACCACCCACAGGCCACAGCCACGTGACCGTGACTTCTTTACACCCACATCAACATGGGATCATATGTCATTTAATGATTACCTTTGATTAGTTCCTCTATTATTTTCCATTTTTAATTAACCCCTGCTTTGCTTAGATCACCGTTCTGCCATTTTTAAAGATAAGGATTATTCCGTCTTTTCAATTACTGGACATCTCAAAATAACCCATTTTTGACATCAAAATTGTGTTTAATAAAGCTAATTTAATGAGTCGATAATGCGTAGATAGATATAGGTAAGCAGATTGGTTAATAAATCCTTAGACAATGACTTTCTAATTGTAGAAATTAGGTTTAAAACATATACAAAATATATAAGATTTGTTAGTAACAATCCTATAATTGTGTCGGTTAATCAATATATTGTGTTAGGTTTTAATTTGGACCACCAAAGATTATGCTACCGAAAATATGATTTGATTATTTTTTAAGTTACTGTTGCAGAGACTTTGGCAAAGATGAAGTGTCAATCTCAATGACAGGGAGTGAGTAATGGACATTTTTACCAATTTTAATGTAAATATACAATACCAATTTGCATTGGTTGGTTGAACTGGGTTCATTCGAATAGCTATTTAGTAGTCATTTATCACTCCAAAAAATATGATTAAATTGGAAAAAACAATTGTGAATATTGAATGGTTCTCATAACTTACATGACAAGTAGCTTTCTAACCAAATTCCTTTTTGTTAATGGGAATTATTAAAGTATAGTGTCACGGAACAAGAGAATCATTCGTGTGACACTCTAAACTCCTACGTTAGGAGGGAGGGGGTAATTTTATATGTCTCCATAAGGTGTTTTAGAGAGACATTATTTCATTTTGTAATATTATCCCACTCTGCAGACGTCAACATTACGAACTTGTGCTCGCGTAGCTTCCTTTGACCAAGGGCTCCCATGTACAAAATTGTTGTAAATCCCCTTGGCACTGGCAATAAAATTCGTGTACCCCTACAAAATTCTATCCCCGATGGGTGCACTCCTCGTGTGGTTGTTGTCCGCCTCCTTTGAACCTTCCTAAAAGGGAAACATTAAAACCCTAAATAGCGCTCGCCCAACGTACGTAACACTTGAGACACATGACTCTACATCAATTCCCTCATCAATTGCCGCATCCAAGCTTGACCTTAGTCTACTTCTCATAGATCACTAAGGAAAGGCATGCCATCACGAACCATCCACATCTGCCACATGCGCTAGGATGGTCAACTACGTTCTTGAGTTGACTTTGATACCAATTTTCATGAACCGAGAGAATCAGTCTCATGTAGCGCCCCGAAACTCCTACAACTAGAGGAATGAGTATTCAACCTTATCCATGAGTGTCAAACACAATAAACCCATATTAGGACAATGTGTTATACATGTATCATCAAACTTATAGGTTCTTTTTGTTCGTAATAATAGTGTTAGAAGTTTAATTTGATCTGTTTAGGAGAGTATTGTTTTTTTTTTCCGGTTCTGCCACTGTAATTGTATAGTTGCTCTTGAATCCTTTTATGGTGATCCATGATTGAGCCAGTTCATGATGCCACTTAAATTTCTTGTACCTCTTCACAAGTACTACACTCATGTCTGCTACTCTATTCCCTTCACAGACAAGTACTTTGTTTTCAAATTACCTTGAATTATGTACATGTAATTTTGCAGCCTACTACAGTAACAACATACTCTACAAAATTTGAGATTCAAAACTACAGAATGAGAAAGGAACCTAAACCTTATACTAGTAAAAGCAATAGCAATTAGCAGCCACAAGTTTGGAGTTGGAGCTGAGACATAATTGTTTGTACATGACAAGTCAATCATTGATTGATGCAAGCAATCTATCGCAGCCACTTCAATTTTGAATAAACACTGCATGTAGTATTTCCATACCTCATCATTCCAAATCATGAGATCACAATTCAATAATTGTACAAAGAATTAATAGACCATTAACATGCATATTATCATCATCATCTCTCTGGTAATTAAGGTTGAAGAAAACTAGGAACTATGAATTTGGAGGCCAAAAAGTTGTGGGGGTAGAGTCTGGAAATGGTCCTATTTTTATTATTATTATTTGGGGTTGGTGTGTGTGGAGTGCCACTTATTTGAGTCTATGTGGACACCAGACCAAAACAGAGATTGGAAACAGTAGCTACACTGACTTTGGTCCACTACTCTGCTGTGTTTTCACAAAAGGGCATAAGCAGCCATTTGCTACATAGTTTGGGATTCAAGTATCTTCATATATGGACTATGATCACTCACTAAATAATTCATGATTGTTCAATTGGTTTGGACCCATCCTCTCAAGTTTTAACAACACACAAATTAAATATAGGGTTTGATGGGAAAACAATGGTGAAAAGTATAGGATCAGAGTGGAGTGCCAACAAGCTTGCCAGCTTGCCACATGTGTATCAGTGACAACACATAATGACCAACATGGACACAAGGGCCCAAACCAGTAATGCATGCATTTAATTATTATATATATATTTGGATTTTGATTCTTACTATACTACAAAGAAGAAGAGGAGGAGGTTATTGGTAGAGATAAAAGTGAAGTTTTATATGTATAATGAGAACAGGAGATGGAACAAAAAGGCAAATAAAAAATAGACTGATCAAGGCACATAATTTAAATTGCTTCCAAAGATTTAGCAGAAACAGATGTGGAGATTACAGGGAAGCTTGAGGGATGAGTCCAAATGGTTTTGTTTTTAGGAGCTACAGACAAACAAATACATAAACTAAAATAACAACAACATTGAGAAGATGGAAAACAAAATTGGTATGTTATTTGTCTTCTTGTAATCTTGTAGGTGTTCTGGTTCTGGTTATGGTTCTGGTCTGCCATTTTTTCATGGAAATGGTCCTCCAATTTAGCTAGCTAGCTCTGCAAAATTGACACACACAGACACATAGCTGATATAGCTTTGATATCTTCATTTGGGTTGCTGGTTGCACCAAATTAATAAAAGAAAACATGCAAGTATAAACATATATATGTACATACTAGCATTATGAATAATACTATATGATGCAGTACTAGTAACTGGTTTGTCAGCTAAGGAACAGCAGAGTGTACAAAGACAGAAACAAATTAATGAGAAGTAGGTGGTGATGAATCATATTGGGATTGGGACGGCACATAAATATATACGATACGTGCGTTTAATTAATTGCAAGAACTGCATTGCCAGCTCCTCCAGCTCCAAGAATAGTTTGTTTCACATTATATCAGAGTCATCAATCAACAACCAGTGCTGTTTTGGAACTGGAGTACAGTAAATTATATATACACAACAGCCTGAAGGCAATTAATATATAACAATGGTTGCAAAAAGATCAATTACAGGACTTTGGAGTAGATAGACACAGCTGCATATTTAGTACTTGATATTAAGTGCTTCTCTGCAGGAACCAAATTTATTGTGTTCTTGGAAACTATATTGGATGATCACCAACTAACTGTCTGCATGTTCCATTAACATGTATTCAAGAAACAGCAATAGTGCTCAAATCAGAGTTACAATTTAATGCAATTCATACGTACTTTGTTTGTTGATATCAAAAATGGCCTTGATTAGTGCAATTGATTGCCATAGGATGGCATGTAACTATCCAACTTCCACCAACTTAATTAACCATTCAATTCCAAATTCATTTCTGAAAATATAGGATGGCCCAGCCCAATAATACCAATGCAGCTAATGGGAAAAAAAAAAAGAAAAAAAATATGCGGTGAAGGTGGATCGAACACCTGACCTTCAGATCTTCAGTCTGACGCTCTCCCAACTGAGCTATCCCCGCATTTGTGTTTGGGTTGCACATTATATTATATCAAGTCTAAACTCAGGTTGGTGTTGTTTATTACCAGACTTGAAGAGCTTCTTTTGGGCACTGAACATGAAAACCTTGCAATGACCTGTACTTTTATACAAAACTTTTGGCTTTGGTTGTAAGGTGCAAAAACTAGACTCAGCCAAACACAGTGATAAAGATCAGAATAGCCATATTATACATATTGCCTCCATATAATTCTAATTATACAAAACATAAAGTTTATGTGCTCAAAATTAAAAAAAGAAAAACATGTATTTATATGCATGCACAATCCTAAATAATAATTTTCTCACCTCAAGCCAATCTCCATTGACCAATTTGCCTATACCATCCACACATCAATAATAATTTATTCATCATGGCATATTGCTCTTTATATTAATCTTCCATGAAAAGGCCAGTTCTTAGTGATCTATAGTTCTTGTCTACCACCTAAAAAAAGGTTAGAAATTAGCAGCAAGACAAAGGAAACACTAACTGTAGAAACTACGCTTTGTTTATATAGAGTTGGAGCAGTACAAGAGACATGTAATGAAACATATATCAGTAAACAGATTGTGGGGATCAACTTGTCACTCTGCATGGTTCGACTGAAAATTTAAACATGTAATGGAACCTAAATCAGAATCAAATCAAAGAATCTCTCAGTATAAAAATTAGATTCCCCAATAATCTCAAGATGTATCAAATGATAACATAACCGAAAGGGAAGAATGATCACAAATTTATTCCAACTTCCACAAGTTATCATTGTTATAATAACTGGCCGGGTAGCCAGTTCAATGTTAACAATATTGCATATTGGACTAGATTTTAACAAGGAAATGGCAACACAATGAAGGCAATGGTATACAAGTAGATAAGCCTTCTTTTCTGCAATATTATCGCAATAGCCTCTTCACATACCTCAAACTAAACTCTACCAATTGGATACTAACATTCCGGGTACCAAACAGGTTGATGAATTTTTCTTCTGCAGTTTGAAGGCGTTTAATGCTTGTTTCTCAACCTGAGATAAAAAAAAAAATCCAGACTTCTGTGCGCTTGGAGTGTTTTGCAATCTGCATTACTTGTGTTCAATTTTTCCTGCTGAGGCCGAGGAGAAAACTATGAAAACAATTCAGTTAATTTTTAAAGATGTGCGATGAATATATTTCCGACTAAAAATACTAGTGAAAAGAAAAGAACTAATTACCTAAACAACTTGACCTCTAAGATCTTCTGCTTTCAAAGCTTCTAGGATGCAATGAACCCACCTGCCACCAAAAGTTGAGGGGAAGAGAAGTTCAAAACAACATCCCTGAACTAATAACAAACTTGGTTCAGGTGAAATTGTACAATCTTGTCTATTACATACATAATAGAGTAAAGTTGAAATCAATATTATCAATAGTTAGTATAGCATACTTCGCTGACGAGAAAACCTGGGGTACTAGCCAAATAACTAAATGAGGAAACAATGATTTTAAAGAGTTGTCAATGTAATGATGCATCAGGAAATTAGAAACTAGAAAGATGTGGCAAAGCTATAACAAAACTTCAACCATTTTAACATGATTAGGATAGAAACAAATTATCTCCACAACTGAATTCGGCATTAGCAATACCAAATAAGAGGACCAAATATTTTCAGTGATCACATTATATTTTCAACAAGAGAAAAAACGGAATAAGAGCCACATTCAACAATTGGTAACAAAGAATATAGCTAAAAAATCATAACTCGTAGCAGCTGTTGAGAAAAATGCAACGTACAACTAACGGGTCTCATGTAAGTATCTTGTTGAGTCATTCATTTTGATCTCAAACTCCAAATCACAACTCAGACAAAACATTCTCTGCATGTTTACATAATATTTTTGAAATCCCAACAAAAGTAGGCACAATGCAAAAAATAGCACAGGGATTTATAAATCATTAAGATCCGAGAGAGAATACAATATGGCAGAACTGTCAGAAAGAAGGTTAAGGAGCAAAGATTACCCATCTAGACCAGGATGGCTTGGATTATAAACATTTCTGAGGCCCAACCTTCTTGCAGCTGTGGCTGTTGTCTCACCTATACAGGCAACCGAATTGCTCCATTGCTCTGGCTCTGGAATAAGATTGACCCAGGCACTGTTGCAATAGAGGAGAATGAACCAAATAATGAAACTAACTCACTAAACACTCTAGTTCACTCTTGGCAGCCAACATGAAATAAGAACACAAGGGGATAAAAAGAGGCTCTCTGATCTTCATAATGTCAAATGCCAAGATGCTTTAACCACCATGCTTAGCAAAACTGTGTCTAAGTTGTGACTATAGAATACATAATTTTGCCAGCAAGGCACTGAATCCAAATTTATATTGTCATCTTGCCGGATTTAAAAGCCTCAAATAGTATCACAAACATGGATAATATATCATAAACTCATGAACCAATGGGAAACTTAACATGTAATTATAGATATAATGAATTACTAACCGAATTGCGGAAGGTGATGCAAACGAAATAACAGGGGCAGAAAGTGCCTGCTCTAAAACCATCTGGTCAACATTAGAGACAGGAACCTGAAAGAAATAATGAGCAATCAAAGACAGATAACAGAACTCAGCACAAACTACTGAATTTAAGCCATCAGGACAGTACATGCAACTTTTAATTGACAGGTACACTGGACTCATATTTAAAGATGTCCACAATCACTTCAAATTAACCCAGTCACCTTAATGGGCAGAAAAAAAGCAAAAACCAAGTCAATTTTGCTATACACAAATGACATGCCCACATTTACTAGTATGTAACAGAAATTTGACACGCAGATAATCCTAAGCACATAGGTGGGCAATAGATACCAGAAGGTGTTTTCGTACTTTGCAAGGATAATCAATAACTACACAACCGCACATTAAGATTTTCAATGGACTAGTAATTTATAAGAATCAAACAAAAAATCAAAACCACCGAGCTGATATCAACTATCCATAATCAGATGAAAAAAAAATGAAACATGCATCTATGAAACCAGAAACTCAATTACCTCGTCAATTTACTAATATAACATTGTTAAAAAGATGACAATTATACAAGGAGGCCCACTCCTATACTTTCACCAAAGAAATATATTACCGTTGTATATGTATTCAGTCTAGTGACCTCAAATCCACGGTCAGACAGCCCTTCCTCTGAAACAAATATGCCAATAGACACTTAGCTATTCAAATCTCTTTTAAAATAATGATTATTAAAACATCAAGCATGATACTAGCTTCTAAACTAGCCATATCAATCAAAACTTCTTAGTTTGAGAAATATGCATATTCCTTTTGACATGACATGTGAAAGGTATATACCAATAGGAGAAAGTTGTCAGCAGCCATAAGACAACCTGAGAAAGAAAGCTTATAATCTAGTGGGGCATAATAAACAAGAACTTGCCAAGAAGTTGAAAGGCTAAAAATTCCTGCTACTGGTGTTAAGTATAATAAGAAAAAATGCATCTTAGAGCCAGAAGAATATGATCTCTGTGAGGCATATCCCACTCCTAGTCGACCAACCTACAGAAGCAAATATGCATCATATGACACTTAAGCTAAAGTTTTACAAGCTCCATTTACTAACCTGGTTCAATTAGAGAGCTCAATAATACATAACTTGCATAATTCATCAAAGTAACCATAGTCAAAAGCAATGTAAGAAAGCAGAGCAAAATGATTACAACGTAAGTGCACAGCCAGAAGCATCACACATACCAATCTCATTGCTAGCTTTCATAGAGGCAGGATACAAGACGGTGCATTTTTTATTCCCATTCTTTGGCAGCTCTGAAGCCAGTACTTTACCAGTAGCTGAAGAGTTAAACAATCCACCAAAAAAATTATCAAATTTTGTTTTTATTTTTATTTTTTTAACAAACTAAGCACTAGCTTTACCAGGGCAAACTATGATTTTTTCCAATTATGTGCATGCATGTATACCTTTTGACGGGGTAAAAGCCACATTGAGTGATGACTGCGGAGATTGCAGAATGTCTTTAAAAATACTTGCTGTACCAGCTCCCACAACACCTACCTTAACATTAGGGGTTCCAGCAGCCCTAAAGGAAGAAAAAAAATCACTTCATTCAAATGATAAAAGAAATAAAAATACAAAAAAGGGATCAGCTACAATCTTTTTTAAACATCCTACATGGTGTATAGCATTCTATATAATGAACACTCTTACAAGCTTTTGATTCTTCCATACAGAAAGGAATACTAATTGACCAAAAATATCATCATGTTGATATCTAAAATATGTATGCACGAATACACACACATACACATAATAAAATTAATCAGACACATTTATTCTAATTAGGAAAGTTAAATCATATAATAATAAAAGAGGACTGCAGAAAGGGGAGAGTGACACTGAATGTCCAGACTTGTGTCATAATTTAGAATTCAGTATTATTCAAAAGAACACATAACATCACCCTGAAACATTAAGGGAAAAAACAGAAATGGTTGAATCTAACCATGGTAGGAACACATCTTGCTATTAAAATATAATCCCTTACTTCCATGCCTTTAGAAAGACTGAACCAGCTTCAGGGGAAGTTATGATGATCCAGTCAAATGTCATATCTGCAGACATAAGATAACATAATAAGAAGAAGAGGGTAAAAATGATCTTCACACTTGTCATCTAAACAAAGCTCAATCAACACTTGAACAATTTGACAAATGTGACTCATAAATATGAAGGGCACCACTGACATTTATCTGAATGCCACTTAACCATAAACAACCACACAAGTGAAATAAATTCTACAAATTATCATATGAATAAAGGAATTGTACCAAACAAGACAATTACCTCCGAAGTTATGATGAAAAGCAGAATATTGATGGCACACTCAGCCACTAAGTTATATGAAACAATTATACAAATATACAGTTGACTCTCAGAACATAGAACAAATCAGACCAAACTGAGAGGAACATGAGGACCCAAAACTTGACCCAACAGAGTTCCAGCTCAAATCTTGAAAATAGTTTGTGTTTAAGGCCCAAGCTGACAGGCTAGCATCTACTTACACTTTCGAGGGAAAAACAATGATTAATTAACAGAATATTAAGAACACAGGTATTATGTTTGATTTGAGTATTAAGTAGTCAAATGGTGAAAGCAAATAACATAAAATGCGAAGAAACTCTAACTATTCATTCAAGGACTCATCATTCAGTGCAAACACTATCCTGGATCCTGACAATGATACGATATAAAGTCATTATTTTCAGAAGAATTGACGCACCTAGAAAATTTGATAGCTTACCACTTAATATAGAAGAAAGCCTATCCAAATCTGGCCCCTGTGTATGCTGGATAAGAGGAAGCTCCAAGCAATTGATTCCATGTCTAGCCTGCACTCAACATTAGAATTATTATCTTAGTGGTCTAATATATAGGAGAGGTAGCTTTCCCCTATAGTGTAGGTCAGTCCACTGAGCTTCCATTTCATACCAAAAGAGAGAGACTGATCACTGCCATAATAATTTTCAAATATAGCATAAACACCTCTAAAAATGACAATGAAGAACTGCATTTCAGTCCCAACATCTTAGAGGAAAAAGTTCACAAAACACGTTATTTTTTATTTTGCACATTTCATAGCCTATCTTTAATTTTTGAAGCTCCAATATGTAGTGTGGAAAAAATAGATCCTACAAACTGCAATGCACAGAGCAGTGAGCACTAAAATTGTTCCCAAACTTTAATTTGTCACTAATTCGGAACAGAGAATCAATCTTAGACGCTACTCCACATTTTATTGGCATGCAAATAGTGAAATTCATACCAACGACCAAGCCATTACATTGAAGCGAGCTAGAAATGCACTTCAAATCAGAAACGAAAGAGACACAAGGCAAAATGCCACAGATTGTTGAAGAATCAAAATCCTGATAGAACGTATCAAGAATTTAGATAAGGATAAAGATAAGCGAGAGAGAGAGAGAGCACCAGGGCATTAATGAGCTTTCCGTTCTTGCCGCGTTCTCTGGTGACGACTACTTTAGGCTTTTTGGAAGAAAAATCAGCAGCAGAGGTGGAGCAAGCAGAAGGAGAAGCCGAGGAACAGACTGCGAAAGAGGAACGACAGATTCGGTGGTGAACTTTCAGGCACGACGGAGGAGAAAGAGAAGGAGTCGGAGATTGAGGAAAGAGGAGAGACACATGTGCCATAGTGTGTGTGCGAGATTGTTGTGTGGACAGCTGTTGCCGAATCAACTACGCGACTCCTCGTAGATTAATTAAATTAAGTATCTGGTTAAAACGAATCATTAACATAACAGTAGGTACACCTGTTGGAGGTCCTGGAGGACACGTGGTGACCTGCGGTAGGACCATGTGGAATGCGTCGCCGACACCACAGCCAAGCATCAACAACGTATCATTGCCATTTTCGCTTTTGCCATTTGTGGGAGGTTATTATATATTTGCAGCACCACCAACCCAACCGCCCTACTCAGGGAGGGCACTGTGTCCGTCCGTGTGCCCTTAATTCCAACACCTCTTACCGATTATTTTAAGCCTGTTGGCTTGGGACTTTGGATTGGGCAAATCGCAATAGGCTCTTCGTATAAGTGGAAGGTCATATCATCATTACATCCTCTTCCTGTCCTTTAGCATAATGAAACTAGGACACTTGGTATTTTTAGTAAACCCTTGATTTTATTTTAAATTTAAGCTTAAGTTACAAAATTTAAAAGTGTTGTTCAACAAAACTTTTGAAATCATTGTCCTCAAGATCCATGAAATCCTAAAGGAGACAAGCTATATGTATTTAAACAGACTTTACAGCTAGCTATTTTCATTTCTTTCCACTTGCACTAGTTTCTTGTGCCCAATTTTCGACACACCAACAATATTCAAGTTAAAACTTAAAATAGTACACGTGTTTCGACCTGGCTTAGTTCTCAAACTATTTTTAACTCAAAATAATTTTTAAACTTTCGTGTTTCGACATCATTTGGTCCCTAAATTTTTGTGTTTCGGACCAACTTGGTTCTTAGACTTTTTTAAACCCAAAACAGTCTATGAATTTTCAAATATTGTCTCGATTTGATCTTGAACTTTTGATATAAGCTCTAAGGCTATGTTTGGTACACAGGAATGCATTGGAATGGAATGCTCATTCCAGCATTTTCATTCCATTCACATGTTTGGTACAAGTAGGA
>JAYMTF010001625.1:0-22194 GCA_036897485.1 Pelargonium nanum | reverse complement strand
TTTTCTCGGAAAATATTATTAGTAGTATTATTTAAATATTGTACTTACCACTCCTTCAAAAATATTGTACTTACCACTATTGCAAATTCAGATAATAAGTATCTATGACTAACCGGAGCACAGCATTGGTCCTCACCCTAGCTAGCTAATAAATCTCCATTTAAAGTCTGTAAATATATTAATTATCTAGCTAGAGTTAATTTTTGTATAGAAGTGGACTCTCCGATAATTAATATTGACATGACATAACTTCAATATTTTCTTTCTCTGTGTAGTTTTGAAAGTAGATTACTAGATTAGTGTTTATGTTTGAGTACGCGGTTGCTTTAATTTCTTGAGTTTGTATATAGCAAATTGTGGTCTTTCTTGTCAAAATAATGAGCTCTTACTTTAATAACTAGTTAGGGTGCATGTTAGTGTTGAAGAGTGGCGACAACGTAGATTCACGGTAGATTTTTTATCGGACATTTGTAGGACAACATGAGGTAGTTGTAGAGAAGGAGAAGGTGGCTTGGAAGATAGTGGTTTGGTCGGAGCCATCAGATCAACCTTCTAGTTTGCTATCGAATCAGATGACAGACCCATGGTGACGAGAGATTGTTGACAAAAGCCTCCACATGGTCACCTTAAACTTCAAGTGCAATCGTTGTCAGTTGTTCGCGCTCTTCATGCTGGGGGGGGGGGATTCCAGTACTTTCATTTTAGTGTCTTTAATTTGATTATTCATGATATTTTAGCTATTTTAGCTCAAATTGGTACTGTCATTTTTTTGTTTACGACTTGGTCTGCGAACCAAGTGGCTCACAAGTTAGTTAGATTTTCGGTATCCTTATTAGACTTGTCTGGTAAATTGATCTTCAAGCCCTAATTTTATTTCGTCTTTAATTATATATTACCGTCCGATTTAAAGTAATAAATTATTAATTTTTGCGTTAAAAATAATTCTCGTGATGTAAAAAGAAGTTTTGAATTTCAGTTACCATGTATGTGGTTTTTATTTTTTAAAAAATTCATTTATTTTATTATCTGGCCATGTTACAAAAATTCAATACTGAGATTGAGTCGTACTGTAGCCATACAAAAATGTTATTTCTTTGTGTTCAATGATTAACTGGAAAGACACAAATGGGCCACTGAGATCTGATATAATGGGCCTTTACTTAAGTGGGCTTTGTTTATAAATCGAATACTAACAAAGCTGTGGGCTATGAGACAACAAGAGACAAAAGGACAGAGAAGCCTAAGCGAAAATTGTTCCTAACTCTTTTCTGTGGGCGCCGCATCATATACTACTTTTTGTACTTACATCTCTCTTTTTTTGTACCACCTTCACTGAATCTTCAATCTCAGTTCATGCACCAAAAAAACATACACATACCGCATTTTTTTAAGGTAATTTATGTTTGCATCTCTTAATTTATAGATTAGATTAAAAATAAAGTAAAGTTATGGGTGCAATTACTTGTGATGTTTTGAAACAATGGACGAAATGTGTGCCAACAAACCAATTACCAAATAAAGATAAATTTTAATTTCTTTTAATGGTTAAAAGCCACGTAAGCAAAGACAATTACGAACTAAACACTTTCTATTTACGAATTAGCCAACAAATATCGCGGACGGATTAGAAACATGATCTAAACTAAATATAGATAACCAGTGTGTGCGCTCTAACGAGCTAGCATTATCTCCACGTGTCGCATTTTCATTGGAGTATCAGATATTCTCCGACCCTCCCCTGCACAATCCTTGAGACGCGCGACAAGGTCCCTGGCCCACCACATCCCCATCACCACCGTCAGGTCTGTTGTCAGCACAATCCAACGGCCCAGATCACCTCGACGACACCTCTAATAATATGCTTCACAACACAATATTTTACCACGCTATGCTATCCTCAGAGGAGAAGACGAATCAGCAGCAGAAGCTTCACAATCCGTTTCGGGTCACCGAGTTCTGAACCGGGTCGCCTACACCGATTTGTTATGGACTTCCCGTTGATTTCCCGACCTCCGACGACTTCAGCTACTACGTCGTTTGGTAGCAGGCTCGGTCTCTGCTCTAAATCGTGCGAATCGCCGGCGTGGAGCAGGACGCGGTGGTCGTGCGGCGGAGCAAGGCCGTTCTCGCTGCGAAGCGTTAAGGCCTCGGCGGAGCCGAGCAGCAAAGGGATTGATGAGAGGGACGGCGCGAGGGCGTTCACGGCTCCGGCCATGGAGGTGACTACATTTGACCGCGGCTTCAACGAAGCCGCGGAGTTTCCGGTTTGGGACAAGATCGGCGCCGTCGTCAGACTCAGCTACGGAATCGGTGAGCTCAGTTTTCTGCAAAAGTTCAAAAAGCACCGCACTGTAGAGCTTTGTTTGTTTTAAGAGGAAAGTGAATTTTGAAGCTGAAAAATGAAGAATCTAGCGCTTTTTAATGCTTTTGGAAGCCTATTTATTAGGGCCATTTGCGAATTTAATTGCTTTTATTAGCCTATCAAGTGCGAATTGAAAAAAAAAAGTCAGTGATTTCAAATCTGAAATTTAATTTTTGTGAAAATTAGGTATATACGGAGCAATGGCTTTAGCGGGAAGGTTTATATGTTCAGTGAGTGGAATTGACAGCTTGGGAGGATTCCACCCATCATTGGATGCCATTCTTGATGGGCTTGGATATGCAGCTCCTCCAATTATGGTCCTTCTTTTTATACTTGATGTATGTTCTCTAAATTCTTTCTTTTTTCTGATTCTTGAATGTCCAGAATGAATATTTTTGTGTGAATTGTATTGTGTTAGTGTTGGTTATGTAAACTCGGTTTTTTTGTCGTAACGAACTGAGATGATTACAGGATGAAGTTGTGAAGCTATCGCCTCATGCCCGAGCAATCAGAGATGTGGAGGATGAGGAGTTGAGGAGCTTCTTTTACGGAATGTCTCCTTGGCAGGTAAAGCTTAGTGCATGTTTGGCGTGCCCTGATTTTGATTCTTGAAATGAAGTATGTAAGGATTGATTTGGCTGTTTTTCGGCTTTGCAGTTCATTCTAATTGTGGCTGCAAGCTCAGTTGGAGAAGAGCTATTCTACCGGGCGGCTGTTCAGGTTTGTTAACCTAAATCATGCCCTGGACTCACTATTGGAGTAGTTCTATATGATAAGCCATTGTCACTCACCAAACTCAGCTGATTTAAACACAAGATGACCCGTTCATTCATTAATTCAACAACTCAGCAAACTTTTGTATACTATATTTCATAAATTAGGAGTTTGCTATAAATTCAATTTATTACCAATAGTAATTTATTGCAGACTTGCAGTAGGGTATAAACTATAAACCCACTTTTTTTGCAACATATTAATTCTTAGTCATACATAAAAATGTCTTTGCTTTTTTGTAGGGAGCATTGGCTGATATATTTCTCAGGGGCACAGATTTAGTGACGGATGCTCGAGGAATGGCAGCTCTGGTATGCTTCTTCCACTATTGATTTATTTATGTGATTTATGGACTCTCCGATGCTTACTATTATGTTTGTTCTCTGAGTTGTTTGCAAGGCAAGAATTTATATATGGTAACAAAATCACAAATAGATAGTCATGCATGTTAATGTTTCTTGACAAACATGCATATCTTATGTTTGTATGCATTGCTACGATGTGAATGGTTTCTGTGAATGATTATGTTTAGAGGTCCAAATAGTACTGGCACTAATGTTGAGCCCTCGAGTGTCTAATTATCAGTAGAAGTGCCTTAAAAATCATATATCCATTATTGTTAGGCAATCGATTTTTTTCTTGGAACTAACCAGGCTATATTTCTTCACATTGCAGGCTGGTATGCTGCCCCCATTTGTCCCATTTGCTCAAGGATTTGCAGCTGTGATCACTGCTGCTCTTACCGGTTCCCTGTACTACATGGCTGCCTCTCCAAAGGGTTAGATCTCATACGCTCAATTTAATCCATATTTCCCGATAAGTTCTCAGTCTCCGGGTTTGATTTACTAAGATATTGTGATTCTACAGATCCTACTTATGTGGTTGCACCAGTCTTACAGTCTCGCTCTGGTCGTGAAGATTTAAAAAAGCTATTTGCAGGTAACGCCTTTCTTAAGATTTGGCAGTTCATATAGAATCAGGGACTGCATTAAGTGATTGCATTATGGTGACAACTAGTTCAGCACCTAGCGCACCATTTTATGCTGATGAGATGTAGCTAAATACTACTACAGAACTTCAACCAATCGTTTTATGATGAATATGTAGCATAATCTGATAAGTAATAGTAAATCTCTAATCGTGCAGCCTGGTACGAGAGGAGGCAAATGAAAAAGATTTACTCTCCCCTTCTAGAGGGACTTCTGGCTCTCTACCTTGGTTTTGAATGGATCCAGGTAAATTGCTATCATTGATGTTACATCTACATCTACCTACCAATTTTAGTTAAACACTCATTATTTGTTTTGGTTAATTTAAACTTGACAGACGAGTAACATTCTTGCGCCCATCATTACACATGGTATATACTCTGCGGTCATATTGGGGCATGGCCTTTGGAAGATTCACGACCACAGGAGAAGACTACGGCAAAGGATTCAGCATCTCAAAGTCGAAAGAAAAAACTCAAATAAATTATGAGAACCCACGAAATTTGTATATTATGTATTATGTAGTTGAGAGAGAGAGAGCTGATTGTTTGTACTAGATAAGATAACAGTATAAGTGAAGAATAAGAAATGTAGCGAAAATGAGAAGCACAATGTATGCTAACAGTACATAAATATAGCAACTTTAGATGGTGACCTTTGGGTAAAATATCACTCTACTCTTCAATCTCTTTCGGTATTGTTTCTTTCGTTCAAATTTCCACAACCATTGAACCTCACAACCACTTATCAAAAGCATCAGTTAGTCATATAAGATGGCTACAAACCACCACCACTCATTTTCTTGTCATTTCAGCTATGTACATATCAGATATCTTAATTTTACTTGTTTCTAACTTCTAAGATATTGGACTCTATAACAGATATGGTATGGTCGGTAAAGCATTTCAATAAAAAAAATTCATCATATAGACAATAGTGATAAGATAAAACTAGGTGGATCTGAATAATAACAAATTCATCCATTTTCACTGGTTATTCTGCGAAAGCTAAAAAAAGAAGAGTTCATGAAGTTGTTTTTCGCTAGTCTAATGAAAATATGCCAACATACTAGTAGATCCTTCATTCCTTTGAATCCAGTGTCAATCTTCTAACTGGGCGATGATGCTGACGAAAACCCCAAAGCCTTGGCACATATCGTTAAGCAGACAGTACTCGTTCTTGGCATGGTATGTTGCCATTAAACCTGCATATTTTTGTATTATGGTACAAGTCAGATCTTTTTAACTGCTTCGATAAATCACATCATGAAGTATAAATGCTTAATATTATTAAATAATATGAATTAAATACAACCCATTAACTAAAATGTAAACATATCTAATCACGTCTAAGAAAAAAAAAGTCACGGTAGTTAAGCTTTAAAATGATTCATTACTGGAATGACACTTGAAGAAGTTATCAGCATCAGTATTATTGGAAAATGCTAAATGCTCCAATTTTACCATTTTACTTCCCACAGAAAATGAGGTCATAATTAAAAAGAAGTCACATCAGACGTGTAACCTCAAGCTCCAGAATAAAAGGAGAATAGTGGTGAACCTAAGGCCATTGATTAGGACAGTAGAGACAAAACTCATTTCACAATAATTTGACTATTCCCTAGACCTCGAGAGATATTTCCACCTAAAATAAATCTTTGTACGAGACGTAACTGTTTTTTTTTTTTTGTGGAGAAAACCTATGAATTCATAGGAGGAATAGCTGACTTCATCTTCAAACAGAAGGATTCATATGCATATACTTTCCAACATATTTCCTATATCTTCCCAATATGTAACTTTCCCCGTCCCAAAATGAGTGTCCTTGTATCTATTTTGAGAAAAATTAAGTAGTTATATCCTCATGATCATGTGTTATAACAAACTTAAGGGATATTAACTAACTTCCAATAAGGTTAACTAACTTCCAATAAGGACACTATTTTTATGAAGTATCTTATAAGGATAATATTGACAATTCATGCATAAATAACTTCCTTAAAAAGGAAAGAATATACTCATTTCGGGACAAAAATTCAAGAAAAATAGGACCCTTGTTTTGGGACGGAGGGATTATAATTGACATTATTAAACTATCAAATTCAAAGCCTACGATTAAATTGTAAGTTAAGAAGAAGAGAATAAATACAATGTAACCTCTTCAGCACACTTGCACATAAATAAACATCAGAGAGTTAGGTTTCTAAGGTTAATTTGGCTTTGGCTTTCTATAATGTAAGATATAATAAATAAGACAAATGGCATGAAAAACAGTACTAATGGTATCATACCGTATCCTGCAGTTTGAACATCAAAGCCTTCGTCCTACCACACAAGAATGGGATAATTAAGTAAAAGAATGAGAATTGAACAAAGAACACAGAAAAAGATGAGCGAAATCTCACTTGTAATTCTCGAATGAGTGGCAAGCTCCCAGTGATTGAGTAAGGTTTAACATGCCCAACTACCTCTTCAGTTGCCTTACACAATACATGATATCCACGAGACTCAAGATTACAAGCAACTCCAGAATTTGCCTCATCAAAGGTTATAGTAAGGCTGTAGAAAAAATCCCATAGAACTACTTTATATCAAGGAAAAACTATAGAAATGTAGATGGACATGAGAAAAATTAATAAAAGTAGCTTCCTTAAGATACACACACACACTTTGGTAAGAACAGCAATAAGAAAGAGAGAGAGAGACCTTCCCCTCAAGTTTTCATCTCCTAAAACATATTTTGAAACTGGACCCCGTGAATCAAGCTTCTGTATGTTTTCATTAATGTCGTCCACATATTCTTGTAGCTTCTTCATTACATCTTTTACGCTGGAGCAGAGAAACAAAGAATTTGAAGTCAGGAATAATATGGTAGACATTTGAACTCAAAGTAACCATTTCCTCAGAGTAACATTAGAGACTGAATAATAGAGTTGCTTACTTGTAGAAAGGGGTTAACCTGCAACACAAGCAAACAGAAGAGCAGCAGTGGATGATGAGACACTATTGCACATAAATGGCATGATAAAAAAACGAATTTGCTGAAAAGATATCAAACCTGACATCTCCTGCTATTGTACACTCCGCTGGAATCTGGTTGATCCCACCACCTGGATCTATAGTGAAAAAAAGGAACATGATAAATGAAACGGCACTCATTCTAGCAAAAAGAAAAAAAAAAAACAGTTATTTAAAGGCTCAAAACTCACAACTCCACTGAGTTGGTTTCATTGTCGATGGTGTGGCGAATCCATACACCTCCTCCTTGGGATGAGGAGGAAAGTCTTTGTAAAACCGCGTCTGCATGTCTTTAAGTGCTTCCATGGCTAACTCCAAGGGGTTTATAGCCTGAAGATATTTAATTGAACCTCAATTAAGGGAAAGTAGAAACTGAATACAATACTCCATCCCAAAATGAGTGTCTAGTATTCCTTTTTGGAACAAATTAATGATTAGTGAAATTTCCACACATATAGCCCCATGTGCATATGATGTAACAAAATCAACGGGTTCTAACTAACTCATTGTACAAATATTATTGGTAATTCAAGCATAATAACCTTCCTAGAAGGGAAAGGAGACACTCATTTTGGGACAATTTTTTTTTATAGAGAAACAACACTCATTTTGGGACGGAGGGAGTATATTTGTTTTGTCTTAAATATGAACACCATTCTACCAAGAACCACAGTTTCTCTTTGTTCTTATAACTTTGAACAGTTTGAACTGGAACCATAACATGACAAGCAGAACCAGTAAAGAGCGCAAGAGCACAATATCAAGCTTCCATCCTTAAATGGAGAATTTTATGTCAACACAGAAAGGCTTCATTCATTCCTTTCCTGTTGTGTAATCTTTATCTACAGAACCAAAATAAACGAAATTGATCCCTATCTAAGAAGAGTTTTAAGATTGCTTTATACATACCCAGTACCACCAAACACATAAAGACACCCTTCTTCAGTCTGATCATTATCTACAGAACCAAAAGAAATAAAGCTGGTCCCACTGAAGAGGCATTTGCTACCCCGAATAATGAACGCTATAACCAGAACCAGCAAAGTACGTAGTCTTTTATGTACAACAAAAATTAGACATTGCAATTGATTATTTCTCTGATGGATCGTGTGAACTAAGAAACAATCCTTATGAATAGACATTATATTCATACCTTGTGTGGTAAACCACTATGAAACAACTTCCCAGTCACATGAAGTTTCCATGGAACCATACCACCAGTACCAATGCAGGGCTGTTTATCTGCGGTGTCAATCCAAAATCTGTGGAGGACACGAAAGATCACATAATTATACTTGATAAGTCCCAGTAAACTATATCATAAAAGATCATTATAATAAATTATGGATACACAAGTTTCATTTAATTAATCTTCATTCTATTTATTATCCCACACTAATTGCTAATCACTTACAAAGGACCATCCTTCAGCTTATTAAGCAGCCCATCTTTCACAAGTGCATCCACACCTACTCCTGCAATGGCAGAATTTTCTTCATTTGCTATAAAGACAGCAACCACAGTTGACTTCAGTTTTGGCTTTGTCTCCCCTAGCCTCCTCATGAGTTCAGTTACAAGAGCAACATGTCCCAAACAATCAGTAGTTCCACGGCCGCGAAGCTTATCTTCATCAATGCTCAATGAAAAAGGATCAAATTCCTGAAAATAAAATCATTGTCTGTCATGATCCCTACATATAACCATTTTATAACACCTACAAATAACCCCTAACTTTGTACAAAGAAATAAAACAAGTTTCAAATATCACTGCTCACAGAACCTTCAACATGTTCAAATTCAAGAGCAATTACAAAAATGAAAACTGCGAGGGGAGATAGGAAAGTAACTAAAATTTTAACTTGAAAAAATGAATAAACCACAACTTCACATACAACTATAATCACAGAATCATTTACTTCAAAAGTCTGACCATCATATTGCAGCAATTTAAATTGCAATTCAGACCAAACCCAGAAAAACACCCAAAACCAAAACCTAAAAAGGATCAACTATGACACCCAAATCAAATCACCAATTCAATCCAACAATCAAATCTCGAAACCGAACTAACGAAAACACCCAGACCGATTTCACAAACATCTCAAACGGGTAAAAACTAGAATGCCAAAAATTTCAAATTTCAAATTCCGACCCAGACCCAGTACTGAAAAAACACCAAAAATAAAATAGAGATCAAAGTCGGACCCAATCGTTAGGGTTGGCGGTGACGACGTCCATGTGCATGCCGACGAAAGACAAGATCTTTCCAGGCACAGTACCAGGGTACTCGACGATGAGATTGCCTCTTCCGGGAAAATAGGTGACATGGTTGATCAGCAAAGGTCCGCCGCCGGTTTTGGTGCTGACCGGAAGGAGAGAGCCGAGGACGTGCTTGATGATTCTGTCCTCTTGTGGGATCAACTCCGGCGGGTTGTTCTGGACGAACTTAGATTCTCCGATGACCTTGGTTAGGAGGGACACGAATTTCTCCTTGTTGAGCTCGCCAATCGTCTCTTTCACGCCACCCATGGTTTTGGTTCACACAAATAGTTACAGTTACAGTTCCAGAGACGGAGCGTTGAGGAACTTTTACAGTTACACTTCAAACTTGAACAATGAAGAAGAAGTTGTGATATAAAATAGACATGTTTGGATATGTGAAAATTGCGAAACAGAATAGTGTATTCGAGGATAGGGCGAAAGTGTTTACAATTTGGACATATGCTTATTATTTTTTCTTGGGCCTGATTTGAATTTTATTCGTCCACCCCGAAAATGGACCACAGCCCACAGGCCCACATGGCCACATCCATCACACAAACTGCCCAAAACATTTTAAAAAAATAATAATCAAGAATTAGACCATTTTTATTTTTTTATTTTTTTAATTTTAGGAGTGCATTTCCAGTATTAAAAAAAAATTCCAAATGTTGAGAATCTATACATACATACTATAAAATCGGGATCAAAAAGAGAGTTTATAATGCATATCAAAGCGCCACGTCATCAAAATTTTAATTTTGCCACAAATCTTTTCTTAATTACAAATAAAACATTTTCAAATGCCACAAATTAGTAACTAAGATATTCTAATTACAAATTTGTTCTGAATTACAAATCAACACTTTTCCAAATTATAATTTGTTTAACATATGGAAAGTCATGAATTAGTAACTGAGATATTCTAATTTCACAAGTTAAGTTACTACCATAAGTAGGTGGTGCAAACCCTAATTAAGACCTATAAATATAAGTCTTATGTTTGAATTTTGATGTGTCATAATATGTATGAAGAGAATGCACTCACATGTGATTATACTGATAGGAGATGAGGTTAAAAGTGAGTTCTCATATGAATCGGAAGAATTCATATTTCTCTTTTTTTCCATGTGTATTTTATTTTTATATGTACAAATTTGCAGTTTAACGATGTTTTGTATGATATTATTTCAACATTATACTAAATTTGTACTTTTATATGTATTTTAGTGAATCGAATGATGTTGATTAAAGATGAGTTTGTACGAATTTCAAATTTTTATATGTATTTTATTTTTATATCACATATGTAAATTTGCATATAATTTTTATATCAATTATTCGATTAAATAATTTCATTTAATTTATTATATATATTACTATCATACCGTGCAACGCACAGCCATAAACTAGTATATGTTTGACATCAACATCTGGAGTTTTTTTTTTACTAGAAGATCAAAGATATATTTTGAACTTGAATTCATGATATTTTGAACAATGAGGATATGTTATTGGATCGCATTAGGATTGGATTCAAAGTATGAATTTTTTTTTATGGAAGGAAATATTAAAGTTTTTTTCTTTTTGAAGAATTTTAATTTTATTAAAGTTAATATGAGACAACCACATTTTTTTTAATGAAGAGACAACCACATTTTAGATGCATTAACTTTGATCAAGTGTACAATTTGATAAAAAAAAAACTTTGATCAAGTGTACAAAAAATTTTCTTTTAATAAACTTTGTACAAATATGCATGAACTTTCAATTTTGAACCATTAAGTCGAATTCACAAACGGTGTTAACCTTTTCTATTAAAAATAATTATGCGCTTCAAAAAAATATTTATTGACATATAGAATTACACTTTCTTTTTGTCACAGCCGTATATATGTGACTCAAATATTGTTGTGTAACTATATATAATTAAGCAATTAATGAATTATAAATTTAAAATAAATTGATATGCTTCCTTCGTCTCTCTCTTTCTTATTTTATATTAATTAAAAATCTTGTGGTGACCGGATTGCAAGGAATAGTAATGGAAGGTGTGAGGGTGGTAGCTGTTAATTTTGTGCATGTGGGCTTGATGTCACTGCAGCTCGTGGAGGCATCAGCTCTTCACGAAGCAATGGTCCGGTCTCATGCTATTGAAGTTTTTGAAATAAGTTATATACATCAAATAAACATGGCGTGAATACACTAAATATAACGATGAATGTCAAATCATACTTATAAGATTAATATTTTAGCAGTAGAAACTTAAATTATTACATTTAACTCATTTCATATGATATTTATGCTAATTATGATATAAGATTTGGCTCGTTTATGTTACTTTCCTCTGTGTTTTAAAAAAATATTTACACATGAAGGAGAGCAATGATTTATAAAGTGCATAATAGTCCCCGATGAGATAGTGTGGTGTTTGAGCTTGATGCTCAAGATGTAGTTTTGGCTTTGTGTAGTGGTATTGACGATTTGAGTGAGTTTGACCTCCTTATCAAAGTCCCTAATGAGATAGTGTGGTGTTTGAGCTTGATTCGCAAGATTATTAAAGTTTTGGCTTTGCGTAGTTGCATTGACGATTAGAGCGGGTTTGACCTCATCATCGACGATTGCTCTTCTTTATCACTTAATTTTGGTAGAGTATACTTTTCGTTAATTTGTTGATGAATCCGGAATAAAACACTACAAAAATTCTTACTTTTAGCGATAACCAAAAATAAGTTGTCGCCGTGAGCTGGGCTTAGAAACAATGACTAATGGGCTGACATGAATAAAAGCCCAATAATGGTGAAAATTTGAGCTTTTATGCTTTTGGTAACAATTTTTCCAATCGCACAAATTATACTTTCCGTGACAAACCAGCTCCAGCCGTGCACATGAGACTTTCCGTAATAAGACATTTGGTTACAACCAATTACTAACTTTCCACGACAAGATAGGAGTTTGAGCAATTTAATTGACTGTCGCGTAAAATAAAATTTCTTGTAATGAAATTGCTCAGGTTTTGGCTGGACACTATGTTTCTTTAATTACCAGGTCTTACTATTTGGGTTGGGTATGCAGTCCCACCGGCCACAGGTAGCTTTGGATGTTTAATCTATGAATGACGTTTTCTTAAAATAAAAAAAGTATGAGAAAAATCTCGTATGTGCACAAGCACTTTTGTAAGATTATGTGCTAAGACATGTTTTAAACTGAAGTTTGTGTTGTATGTAAAACTTGATATATACACTTGAGACTCGAGAATGTTTTTAGTAAGGTTGATTTACAAACAAACATAAAATAGTTTTATCCTATAAGCTAATATAAATAGTTACACTTAACTCAATCACTTTGGGTAAAGGGAAAACTAATAAAATTTGTAAATGAAAACTAAATAGATTTATTAGTCTCACATTGAAAATTTAAATCAAAGATGAACTAAATAACAATTATGTAAAACATAGAGTGACTTATGTTATAAGCCTCACATCAAAAATCGAAATTTTCATATAATTACCGAGATTCCCTTCTAAAATTGATGCTTTACATGTTAAATTTGTTTAAAATCACATTTTAATTGTTATGATAATTTTATATTGAGAAAAAAACTTAACTTTAATTAACACATCCTTAGCCTTTGAGAAGATAGAAAAAACACACTGTCCTAAGAGAGATTAAAAATCAGAAGTCATATCTAAATGTGAGATACTACTGTGTCTGATATAGTAAACAAAATCTCTAAAAAGAAGAGTGCATCATATGTAGTGTGTTTAGAAGAAGTGTCACTATATTGAAACAGTGATGATTCAGAGCTAGGGCTCCATGCATGCAAGTGTGTAGCAGAGAGAGAGAAACATAAAGAACAATGATTACTGATCTGGAATCTGAGCCCATCCCATCCCATCCCCTTAGTTTCTTCTCCGTGGCTCCAATCCATGCACACACTGACCTTGACAATAACCCAACCTCAACACCACACATTATTTTCACTGACACACACACATTAATAGACCCTCATCAATTCAATCCGAATCTTGGTCGATCATAGCTAGCCTTAAATTTTTACTGATCTCAGTTGGTAAAAAGCATGCATATGCTGTTAATTCATGTTGTTTTGAAACCCTACCCCATATCTTTGTTTTCTTGTGGTTTCTTTTATTTATATGTAGAATCTTGGTCGATTCATAATGTTACTCGTGTGCTGTGTACTTTTACTGATAATGGATTTGTCTTCATATGCAGTCAGTTCATAAAAAGTAAAACTTGGGGCCACTGCATGAATAACTGATATATATCTGAGTGCAAAACTGGTGTATGCATGTGTAGGGTTTTATTAGTTTCCCTTGAAAAGGGGCTTTGTAATATTAATGTGTGTTTCTTAGAAAAACATGAATAAATAATCAACAGATGGAGTGGGCATAGCTGAGCATATATGGACACTGAATTCTTGGTTTCTCATCACCATGTAGCCACAAACACCAGACCAAAGGGGAGGGGACCAACCACAATCATGACTGTGCCCATCAGTTCCAGACCTCTCCCCACACCCCAATGAATTAAAGATTTCATTAACTCTCTCACCCTTGTGTATGTTTTCATGGGGTCCCCACAAAATGGATTGATCTTCATCTTGATCTAGCTCTCTCTCTATATATATGGATTTATACATAACAAGTAACAATTCAAACCAGTAACCAATAGTTTCAGTAAAACAATGAAATATACACACACCAATTAGTCATTAATTAGTGACACTAAACAAACAAAAAAGGTATATATGTGCACTCACATATATATTAGGAGAGATAGATCAGGCAATATATTGGAGTGAAGTGGTAATGAAGCTTATAATATGTACTCTATTGTAGCATATTGCAGCAGCACATATATACATTTATTAGTTATCAGTCATTGCCTATTTTGGATGGACCACATTTTCAATTTAATTGATAGCTAGCACATGATGATCTACAATTCTCAAGATGCACCATTTGTGAGGGTAGACAAAGTTGATTGATAATTATATATTCTATTTGTTTCAAAATAATTAGTGTCTTTCTGCAGTATACATAAGATTAATTATGTCATGATTTTAGAGCGGAATAATATATAAATGAATAGACACCTATAAGCTTTGGGAGAATGTTGTATGTTTCTATATTTTGCTTGTCCAAAAGAGGAGAAGAAGATTTGAGTATGTGATTGTAAAGTGTAGTGCTAGTGGTAAAAGAGATGATTTTTTTACCAGTTACTCAGGCAGCTAGAGCTAGGTGTGGTTGCAGCTTTGTAGGAAAGTGGGATCAGCAGCACCATATAAACATCTGCATTTTCATTGCAGGCCAGGCCTACAAGATGAGTCCAACACAAAAGACATACCTATGAAAAATATTACTGACCAATTCCTTGTTTCTTGACAGCTTTTGGCTTTCCCTTATATATATGCATCTCTCTCCTTGCATGCATGATCAGAAATTCATGTATTTACTCACATATTTTGTACTTGAGGTTTCAAAACTACTGGATGGAGCATTGTTTTTTACCCCTTTTTCTACCCTCTCTCTCTCATGTTAATTTTTTAAAATCAGTATAATTATTTGTGAAATAAAGGCCAAGATATATAATGGTGTGTGTGTGTGTGTGAGTTATAGAGGTAGCTGTAATAAGAGGTAAGGGAATGGTGGTTGTGTTGGTGGGACAAAGATGGTGGCAGTGGATGTGGACCATGGGCAATGATCAGTACGTACTAGTTCTCAATTCTCATGTTTTTAAAATATATATATGTGTGTGTCTATATACACACACATATACATATAGTTGCAGTGGGATATTGTTTGGATGCCATAATATTAATGTTACTTCCTACAACTTGCACAAGCTGCCGACTCCATGTACACGTATATGTTTCCTCTTCTACTTTGAAACAGTAGTAAATTGCTTTTCACTTTGTTTCCAAATATATCCGAGTTTACACACACTTTACTCACCATTTATTTCAAAACAGTGTTTTGTATATTCCTCTTTCGAACAAATAAATTATGGATGAGTGACACATTAGTTTTATACTTTTTTTTAGGACATTGGTTTTATACTTTTAATTATGCACCCTCGTCCCAAATTCCATTCTTAGGCATCAAGTTCATTTAGTTTGACATCGAAAAACTTTCAAGTTCCAAGTATATAAAAAGATTATATAAAAACGATTAGTAATAAACTATTAGAGTCAACACCTCTAATCATATTAACACTGTTTTTTGTTATAAAATTATACTACCCATGCAACGCACCATATAAAAAACCTAGTCTTTTAAAAAGGACAAAAAACCGTTTTCATATTGAATAGTATCTTAATAGTTTGTAGAAGATCAAGGACATGAGAGTCAGAACAAGTTAACCTTGTTAACTTGGGTTTTCTAAATTAAAGAAATTGAGTGAGTGGTTTCACTTATAAACCTAAAAAGAACAACTGAAGTTTTCCATAGCGGATCAAACCAATAGGCCGCCACTCCTTTAGCTCATATATGGTGATTGTAGAGTGAGTGGATCGAGGTCCTGTAATTCTCATCTTTGTTGTGTTTTTTAATTTAGTTTGGTAGCTTAATAACTCTATAAATTTGGAAGCAGTCTATCTCGCTAAGAAAGAGAGCTTTTGTTTGGATAGTAAGTTATGGTGTTGTTAGAATTTGTTAAGCGACAACGGCGTAGCTTTGCGATAGTTTTTTGATAGACGGTGCACTACCCCGATCGTCTGGTGTGGGGTGGTGTTGTTGGTGACTCTTGTAGTCAGGTATCAGACTTTGTTTAAAGGAGTTTGCAAGCGAAGTAGATAGTGTTCGCGTGAGGCAGTAGGGAGTCTACAATAGTAATGACAGATGATATTGTGAAAGTAATAAGAGAGGCGTAGGTTATGCCCAAAGAGCCTATGTGGTCCTATTCGCCACGCAGAGCTCAGTCGGAGCCACCAGATTGGTCTATAAGCTTCTTGCAAATTCAGAAGGCAACCCAGTGGAGGCGAGAGGCTGTTGGCAGAGATCTCCAAAGGATCATCTCAGATTCAATATTGACGGTGCACTCTATCAAGCAGTCAATGAAATCGAAGCATGGCGGGTTGTTCGAGATAGCTCAGGCAAAGTTTGGGGTGACAGACAAATCAGCTGGTCGGGTTGCAGTGCACACCGAGTCGTGGAGGCCTTGGCAATCCGAGGAGCTATGGATTGGTTGAAAGGTGGGAGTGACATAAAGTCTGCATTGAGTCACATTCATTATCAGCTATTCATGTGTTCTTCACGCTTAGAGAGAGGATTTCAGCGCCTTTGATTTGATTATTCAAGATATTTTAGTCATTGTGACTCAGTTTGATAGTGTTGATTTTTTGTTTGCGGGTCCTTTGGTAAGCTGAACGGCCCATAAATTAGTTATATCATCAGTGTTTTTGTTAAACTTGTATGTGTGAATTTTTCTTCAAGCCCACAATTTTATATCATTTTTATTATCGTTAAATTTAGAGTAAAATATCGTTATCTTTTTGCGCTAAAAAAGTGGGTGGTTTCACATGCTTGTGTTAATGATTACACATATATAGGCAAACTACATGATTTACATATATACCCTAAATTAGTTAATGTTATATTTTTACTTATATCTTTTAAGGGTTAAATCTTACCACACCCTTGGATTGTTCAAGAATATAATTAGTTTTAGCCATTGTGGCCCACGTCAATTTTTTATTTATGGGCTGGTCTGTGAACTGAGCGGCCCACGAGTTAGTTAAGTTTTCAGTGTTTTTGTCAGGCTTGTTTTGGTGGTTTGATTTTCTAGTTTTCAGTTTCATATCGTCTTTGTTATCTTCCAATTTGAAATAATAAATTATTAGTTTTTACGTTAAAAAAATATGTTCTATACAATTTTTATATACATTTATTTGCACGCCTAGATGTTCCCCGTAATAATTAGGTAAAACAGTATTTAAATATCACGGTATATACATAATCATACCAATAGAACACCTAAGTGTAAGAAAAACGAAAATGGTATCACCAAACATTAAAATATATTTGCATCCACTTCATATGTATTTAAAAAAAAAGTGTTCCTATGTGAATTGATTCATTCTTATGGATGAATGAAATAACCCAGTATGAACATTCCCTAGCAAGAAAGGAATACAAGAAGTCTCTGTTTGCAAAGATGGACTTGACCTGTTGTTCTCAAAATTGGCTCTATGTATATCCCCAATATTTATATAAACTGCACAAATTCCAAAGAGATAATAATAGACCGCTTTCGAATATTTTGTGCGAGTTTCACTATTCATGAATGGAAATTTCCAAAAATCGTCTTACACCAGCTCCTTGATTTCGAGAACTCTCAACTCCATCTTTTTTACACTCTCCATGTGTGAAAAGAAAACTGTTTCTTCAAGAATTAATGCACATATATCCCACATTTTTTCATCTAAGATATTTTATAATGTTCCATACAACATTCGGAGTGTATATTTTATCGTATCAGTTGTGTATTATATGTAATATAGATATATTAGAATGAGTTTTATATGATGGAACAGACAAAATTAATAACAAGTGATGTTTATACATGTGTTTAACATAAGTTTAATTTTGTACAAATGTTTGTAATTGTCTAAATAGACGCGATATTTATACCGTACTAAGTTAATATATTTTGTATTACATAGTAAAATTTATGTTATCATAACTACCAGACATACTAATCCCATTTAAATAACTTAGTTTAGTTAGGTTAGATTATAATAATAGAAAGGTTTGACTAGACTAGTAAAATTAGACAATCAATAACAATGATTAATAGGTCGATAAAATTGTAGTAATCAAACTATATAGCCGAATGCACACCCCTAAAGTCCAGATTGGTGGTCTTCTTTAGTAATGACAAATGCTCAAGTGCTACACCCGACTGGTTAGCATGTGTTGGAGACACCAACTAGTTATGGTACGACTTATTGGTAACCTCTCAAACTTCACCACTTAACTCAACCTTAAGATCTAGCTTATCATCTCCCCTTGGCATGGTGTCATAGTGATTACATTATTTGGGTTGTCCCGCCAAAGCCACATCATCACTATTGCTCGCATGACATCATCATCACAGTTTCTATCTACACTTGTGAGTATAAATAGTTCCTCTATCTAATGGAAAATGAATTCAAATTCTTAGTTTTCCCATTTTTGAAATTCATTCCACACACTTGTCATATTTTTCGCTCTTAGTACTATCTCCATATATCTTGATAATGGCCATTTTATCATGGTAGAAATTTCTACTATCATGCTCAAAGTGACAATGTGCTCTTATTTGTGGTGTTCAAGTCTTAGCCTAGAGTTTGAGATTGAATCCCAACTCAAAAATTAAAGTGTTCAAATTCAAGTTTAGTCTCCTACTTTGTATTAGCTTCAAAGCTCTGTTTTTTTTTTTTTTTTTCTGTTGATTCAGAGTCAAGTTGAAGCATCCATCAAATTGAGTGTTTTCTATTTTATTTACCCCTTCAAATTTGCGCTATAAATTTAACCTGTGCAAATGACACAATTGGACATGCAATCGAATAAGAACAAATAAACAGTAGTCTAGCATGTCATTTTGCTACTTATTCCAAGCTAAGAGCAAAACAAATTTCATATATCGGTGACGTTGTAATTATGCGATCTATAAACTAGAGTGAATGGAGTAAAGAAGAGGCTACAAATAACAATATAATTAAGTCTTATTAAAGAAGAGGCTACAGAATGAATTTATATCCTATCATGTACTCATTTAACTCCCAATATCACAGGCTGCCAATTGACACCTGAAAATACATCTGCAATATTTAGACAAGAAGAAGAACCAATAAATGCACGAACTCGATTTGAATATATGAGTGATGAAGGAGCTAACTTTTACAGTAGCATAGTACACTGTTTGAATAGTTGTAGAGAAATTAAAAATGACAATATTTGGTGCTACTTTGTTGCAGAAAAAGAGGTGTAACTTAAATATAGCCCTCTGAATTGAAGTAATCCCCACGGATATGTATGCCCCAACCCAGAGACTTTTCTCAGAAATCTGTGCCAAGAAAATGACACTGCACTGCCAAAACTTTACCACACCACAAACACCCACTTATTATTATCCATCTCCTCCGTCAAGTATATATCAACTAGTAAAAACTAATTAAAACCCTAATGTTTTACAAAAACAGATCAAACTGTTTAAACGTTTTAGATTCTGTTTAAGGTATCGACTTCGTGCCTTCTTGCCAACGTTGAATTTCATTGCCGAGGATATGAGGTGGGATTTGGGCTTAACTGATAAAAAAAAAACTAATCTCTTTTTACCTTTCTTAAAAACTAATCCAATTCAGTACTAGTACATATATATACTAATGTAATTCATTTCCATATTTACCCAATGCTTTTATTTTTTTCAGCACTAATAATCACATAAAAGAACAATTGAAATAGACACACAAAAAAATCTCACATACTAGCTACCATCAGCAGCTTATGCAAATTAAAGAACCTATATAGCTAGACTTTGTATCTTACAATTACAAATGAAATTAATTAATATACCATTACTGTAATGTAATATATTATTTGTCACTCTGATGCCTGATCTGATCTTCTTTCTCCTCCTAATCCTCATCAGAAAATCACAAACATACTTTGAATTTTGGAGCTAGTTAAAGGCGGAGCTCAAGATCAAGCTCCTCCATATTGTCTGCAGATGATGATGACTCCTTGTTGCAGTTACTGTAATCAGCTGATAATGAAGTGGGTTCACCTAATTTGCTATTGTATTGAAGATGGTGGTGGTGGTGGTGGTGGTTTAGGCCTGGCGGTGCCGCCCCGGCGGGGTGGTTGCTCGATGGATACGGAGAGATGGAGAGGAGAGTAGAAGGAGAGGGCACTCTTGACTCCATATTATTACATGCATTGGTGTTGGTCTGAGCGCCGGTGTAGATGCTTCCGCTGTGGTTGTTGGGCAGCTGGTAGAGGAGGCACAGGCCTCCTCCGCCTCCGCCAGCCGTGAGGCGGGGGGGGAGCCCGCCATAAGTTCTTGAGCTGGGATGATGAGGGCGGAGGAGGAAGGGGCGGTTTGGTGGAGCCTAGCTCGGTCGCGGCGGTGGACATTCATGTGGCCGCCTAGGGCTTGGGCGGAGCGAAATTCCCTTCTGCAGAAGGTGCAGGTGTAGGACCGCGGCGGCCAGGTGGTGCCCATGATGTTGCCGGTGTCCTCCGCGAAGGCCCGGACCTCCCACGACTCATCGTCTTGATCTTGATGCTGTTTTTGAGATTGAACTTGATGGCTAGGGTTCCACATCCACGGAGGACCACCGGAATTAGGGTTGCTAGGTTGAGATTGAGACAATTTTTGGAGCTGGTTCAAGGAGAGCAGACCTAGGTCAGTAGCCATATATATATATATGTGTGTACTGTTTATATATAATCAAGTTATAGCAAGTAGAAATTGGTGGAGATATGGGTTAAATAGGGGATGGTTT
The DNA here is from genome assembly GCA_036897485.1 of Pelargonium nanum. Lineage (NCBI taxonomy): Eukaryota > Viridiplantae > Streptophyta > Magnoliopsida > Geraniales > Geraniaceae > Pelargonium > Pelargonium nanum. The sequence goes on along the minus strand of JAYMTF010001625.1, from coordinate 1,281 downwards.
GGGGTAAAAGAGAGTGAGGAAGATGAAGTTGAAGATGGAGACAAAAATGAAAACCCTAACCAACACAGACACACCGAACATATCACCAAGATTTGAAGTAAGCAGTTGGATTCTTGCAAGATTGTTCATTATAATATACCCATAAACAAGCTAATCGCTCTTCCATACAATTGGACAATTTTACACTTTGGCTTCAACGCCCAACCTATATTCATCTATTTACTACTCTTTTTTATCTTTGTGGATAAAAAATATTTCATGAGGATCTGATTCGGTCAACTGCAAGCTTAAACAGTTGATGGGTAATACTTAAAAATTAAGATGAGATAGGATGAAAATGAAGCAGATTGGTTTCTTGGTTTTGCATCCAACCAAGTAGCAGTTAGATAGTAAGAAGTCCCAGCTAAAGTGTCAATTTAATAGTGAATGATGAGAGGCGGACAAGACATAAAATAAACGTACCCGAAGTGTATACCCACAAATTCATTGTGACAAATATGACCTATAAGTCCTAAATTCACTAGATAACATGCATCATCTTATTAGCATTACCGAGTTTATATATATAGAGAGAGAGAAAAGAAAAATAGTCATGTAGTTAATGATTGAGTTTCAATCGTGTCTATGAGAGTGACACGTCATGAGTTAACACGCATATCTACATCAATAAATTTGTGAGCGTCAAGTATCTGTCCGGATTCAATTCGAATGCGTACATCATGATTGAGTCTCCATCATTAACTTTATGCACGGTGAGAATCCTTAGTCCTTTCTGTATATATTCTTGATTTAGTCTTCATTACACACTACTATAATAAGTAATACTGATTTTTTGCAAGACTGATGAAAGTAATTAAGTAGTGTGTAAGAAAATAAATGCCAAATACGCAGGAAATGTGGCAAAGACAAACTTAGAAACCATGTAAACGAGCCAATAAGTAATTAATCGGCTAAATTTCAGTAGCATTTGGCCACCCATTATAACACAAACAACTATCTAGTGATAAAATTCTCTTTCATTCAAAACTGGGTGTGTTGATTGCAATGCAATTATATCATCAATTTTCCTTTCTATAGTTAGCGATTAATCTTCATATAACTGTTTGACAAAATGAAAACCTGCCGAGAGAATACTATAATATGGCAGAAATTAAATTATGGATGATCTTAAGACTCAAAGGCCAAGTTTGGCCGAATTCAAGAAAATTAACTCTTGGATAGACTAAGACATGTTGGGTTAAGTGGTTAAAACACTTTGGATTTTCTTTCAGGTCTCAAGTT
>JAYMTF010001624.1:0-22196 GCA_036897485.1 Pelargonium nanum | reverse complement strand
TCGCGTCGCGAATCGTGTCGCGTGTCGGAATCGGTGCTTCATAGTTGATAACTAAGCTTCTTACACTTATGTGAGATAATGATACCGAGTCAGAAAAGATGACTTAATAAACAAATTTAATCATTCTAATTTATCTACTGTTACTGATCCAGTGGCACTGCGTCGAACATTTGTTATCAATGCCTTGTCACGCACTGAAGAATAGAGTTCATATGGAGGGCAATGCCTCTTTTTTCTCAGATGCAGTTTTGAGATGGATTTTCCGTGATCTTCTCGAGAGGTAAGAAGCAAAATGTATAGATACGGCTATCTAGTTCCCAGTTCACTCAACTTCTGGTTTTGTGGTTATATTATTCCCTTAGGTATTTGGAAAATTTAATTTATTATTTAGATGTCTACAATCTATGGAGCACCTATACGGTTATACCAAAGCACAAATTTTCCATTTTCAATATATGACACATTAATATTTTAGTTCAAAATATATTTTTTAATATAAAGAAAATTATAAGTATTTGTGGTTAAATTAAAATTAACATCTTATAAGTAAACAAGTCCATTTTCATTTTTCAACATGCAATCAAATCAAAGAATTGAGTAAACTTATCAACATAAGTTAAAATGAAATAAGCAAACCAAGTCATTACAACCCATATTCATGAGTTTAAAGTAGAAACACAAATAATGTCCCACAAACAAATAATAAAAATCAAGTTATTGCAATACATATTCTATAGACAAAATAACTAGGTCTATTTATTTATTTTTAAAATGATTGTTTTTATTAAAAATGGAATCTGCGTGTTGAGAACGTGTCCTATTTATTTAAATTTGGTATCTTATTTAATTTTCGTGTTGGATCCCAACACTCTGCTGCAGAAGAATGTCAGTGCCTCACAGCTTACGATAACCATTTGCTTATTTTTATTTTATTGAAAACAATCTTTCTTCCTTTTGTACAATTTTTATGGGATTGGCAGAATGCTTTCAGGAAAAACGTAATTGAGAGAAAATGTCAGCATATGATCTGACCTGAACATTTCCATCTGATAATGTATGTCCTATTACAGAAGATTTTGGTATGTATTAACTTACCTCTAAAACTGTATTTGCAGCCTTGAAAATGCTGGGGAAGGTTCTGTTTTGCCCATGCTTAGATCTGTCAGATGGGCTCTGGGACTATTTGCATCGGGAAAGTCAAGTTCAATGGTTTCTGCATGTAATGGCGTGGATACCCAGGTTCACTTCATTATTGGACTGTGTTGTGTTAGGATTCAAATTCAACAGACTGTATTAAATCTGTACTTATCGTTATGTCCAAGAGTGTTTGTTGTTTTTGAATGATCAAGGCATGCTTAGTTATCTTCGTGATTCTCTTAAACTAAACTCTCATTTCAGAAGTCCTGCTTTCCATTTTTCATGATTTTTGGGGTCAAATGAAGGTTGGCTGTCAGTCTTGGACGATAAAGTCGGTAAATGCTCTAGTTATGGTCTCATAAAGATGCTGACTTTTATGAAGGAGACAGTCTCAATGGGATTAAGGGAGTGTAACTCAATATATACTTTTACTTTACCAGATGGAATGAATATACTTTAATTTTTCTCTAAAAGTGTATTATTTATTGGGGTCTAGATACCATGCTAGAAGTCAACAATGATAATTTCTAATTAGATCCAATATTTGCCATACCATTTAATGTGGAATGCTCATTTATATAATATTCCCATTGTGTTTAATCCAGCTGTTTTTGTGAAAATTTACGGTCTCACACTAGTTCTGCCTTTGTTTTTAACTGTTTACTTTGACAGGCTTTTGTTTTAAAAGATATCATCACCGTTTCACCACTGTCTTCTGTTAGGAAAGTTTGCTTCATGTCAGAAACTGAATAAAAATACATTGTGCATTGCCGAGGAATCCGCCGTGAAGATTTATAGCTTGACCTTTTATTTATACTCTTTGCTGTCTTCTTATCTCTGGTTTATGTTGAGTAGATAGTTAAACTTGCTAAATATCTGATCATTACAATGCAGATGATTTGGCAGTTGGTTCGCTCTTCTTGGATATTGCATATCAGCTGCAACAAGCGGAGGGTTGCTCCTATTGCTGCACTTTTGTCTTCTGTGTTGCATCCTTCTGTTTTCAGTGATGAAGGGATGCATGTATTTGAAAATGCACCTGGGCCTCTGAAGTGGGTGTGTGTCTTCTCTCTCTCTCTCTCTCTCCACATGCAAGCAATGATGCATAGTTGCTTGAATTACCATCCATAGCTTTAAACTTTGTATTGCCATTGTATTCATGTGACTGGAATTAACTTTTCCTCATCCCATTACATCTTTTTGCAGTTCATTGAAAATGTTCTCGAGGAAGGCAAGAAAAGTCCTCGAACGATTCGACTTGCTGCACTTCATTTAACAGGGTTGTGGCTTTCTTATCCAAAGACTATAAAGTACTACATAAAAGAGCTGAAGCTGCTATCACTTTATGGTTCTGGTGTGTTACATAGTTGTCTGGTCTATATTTATCTCATAAATATTGATTTTCCTGCTTCATATTATTTTACTTTTTCATCTGATAATTACTGTTCACCAGTTGCATTTGATGAGGATTTCGAGGCAGAATTATCTGACAATCATGATGCTAGGACTGAAGTATCATTATTGGCTAGAAGCCCAGACCCAGAGTTGACAGATGTAAGCTTTTGTTTGAAGCAGAATGTATTTAAAAAAATCTTGATAAAAATTTACATGAATGGCCCTCCTAGGACCCGCAATGGTAGAGCTAAGTGCATTGGACCATCCTTTTATATTTACCTTCAATTGGCTGCTGCTGTAGTTGATTTTATATTGATTACAAGATTTCATGCTGCACAAATAATATTTGCGTTTCATGTGCTAATAATGCTGACGGTGACCCATATTATCTCTATACTGCATGTATCACTGAAGGACCTTTCAGCTGAAGCTTATTCTGTGCTTTGAAAAGAAAATTGCATCACTATAATATTGAAAACATTATAAAAAATGTCAACATGTAAAAAGTGGCCATGAGATGAATTATATGCACAGTGTATATGTATATTAAGTCTATTTGTTTGACATTTTTAGGGTCCATCTACCAAAAACTATTTGTGGGGATTCATTCATGGAATAAAACTAAACCTCTTCCTTAGATAGGAGCTTGGCTTCTAGGAAACTAGATTTTAATCTTATATTGCTGTTGAGTTCTTTTCTTAGTATTAACTGAAAAGGGAAAAAATGGCAGTTGATATACTTTGTTCATCGCAATTCTTTTATCTGCGAATGCTCATTAGTTTTAGAAGAAATTTGTTCTTCATATTGAAAAATTGCACCAAATTTATATCTCTCTTGTTGTGGAAACTGCATGCCATCTGGTATACTGGTAATATCTTGCTTACTGTAGTGGTTTTCCATTGTGGATTTAAGATGATCCTGTGTTTCTTGACTGATCGCTTCTTTTGTCAGGTTTTTATAAATACGGAGTTATATGCACGAGTATCAGTTTCTGTTCTATTCCACAAGTTGGCTAACATGGTTGATCTAGTTGAGTCAGTGAATGAAAATGAAGATTGCCTTGCTGCCTGTGAAGCTGGCAAACTGTTTCTGCTAGAGCTTCTTGATTCTGTGGTAATTATTCTCTGTGACGATATATGTATTGGATATGATATTTCATTGCCATGGTAAGGTTGAGTTGATTTTGTTATTTGATATAGGTAAATGACAAGGATCTCTCGAAGGAATTGTATAAAAAGTATAGTGCGGTTAGTATAGTTTCAGAATTGAATTTTATTACCTGCTTTGCTTTTCTTTCATTTATACTTTGTATTTACACTGTGATCATTGTGTTTCTGATATAGGTCCATAGGCGCAAAGTACGTGCTTGGCAGATGATATGTATATTGTCAAGGTTCATCGATCAAGATATTGTTGAGCAAGTATCACATTACTTGCATACAGCCCTATATGTAAGTGAATGTTACTTTGTTGTTGTATCCACTTGATACACATTTTTATCATTTCTACATGTCAGAAACTGATATGCTTTTTTTACATATATTATTCTCTACACTCTTCTGTATGTTGTGGTGATTAAGCTCGATTCTTTAGACTATATATAACCTTAATGGTTTGTGTTTACCATTTACAGCGAAATAACTTGCCTGCTGTTCGTCAATACTTGGAAACATTTGCAATTCATATATACTTGAAGTTCCCATCATTGGTGAGGTTTTATTTTATCCTTTTTTATTATTGGCAGGTCTTATTTTAGATATTTCATACAAATGTATTCTCATTCCCCATTCCCCAAGTACATAGCTTATTGCCTTGCAAGTTGATTCTGGATGTATTTTAATGTTTTGCTTCATAAAGACATATGGTTCTCAACTATGTAGCAATCATTTGTATATCTAAATATTCAGGACGTTGAAAAAAATCTTTGGTTCTAAATTCTGCTAAAGATGTAATGAAAATCAAAGGCATGAATGAGAATAAAGTCGTCTGCTCTACCGGATGACCTATCCTGACTATTTCCAATACATCATCCTTCATTTTACTGGATGACTCGAGTTTCCATCAACAAAAATGACAAAAAGTATATCTAAATCCTTTCTAATCCCATAGTTACGTTTAATATAACATAGATTATGCATCTTTGAATACATTTCTGGTCATGTGCCTTTTATAGTGTCATGACTTTAAAACTTTCAATTATATACATTTCTGGTCAGATACTTTTCACTGGATTAGATATTCTTATTCATGGATTCCATTGGTTTAGGGAATTTGTTATTAATTTTTCTAATTGCCCGTGTGAGTCGTGTCACAGGTGGGGGAGCAATTAGTTCCAATACTGCAGGACTTTGATATGAAGCCTCAGGTAAATACTCTGGCTACAGTATTTATGCCTATTGTTCATATTTTGATAGAGTAACCAAATAGTGTTTTGGTTCTGTTGGAAGTAGTAACTTATAGACTCAATATACAAATATCAGAAATTAGTGGGAACTTTAAGGAACTATCATGGTAGGTGATTGGAATCCATCTGCTATGGAACCGCGTTTATTCATATCCCAATTAAAAGTTTCAATGGCTGTTTCATGCTTTTCTTATGTTTCTGCCAGGAATTGCCTCAATTAACTTGATGCAAATTCAGTTTATTGAAAATATCAATGGTTCATCTCATTATTGTGGCTAAATATTGTAACAAGCCTTTTTTAACAGTGATGGTCATGTGCCTGGGTATTAATACTTGCGGTTTCTTGACATTTGTTTGCTAAAAATTTATTTCCTTTGATACTTTGCTATCTGAATATACTGTCGTTCTTTTTCAGTTCTCTTGTTTATTAATTTGTGGGCATCAAATGCAGGCTCTCTCCTCCTATGTATTTATAGCTGCTAATGTCATCCTTCATGCATCTGAATTGGTTCAAGCCAGACATTTGAATGAATTATTTCCTCCTATAGTTCCATTATTAACCTCGCACCACCATAGCTTACGTGGTTTTACTCAGGTGAGTTTTTGCGAAACTGATGTACATAATTTCTTTTATTCATAGTAATTCCTACACTGAACAGTTTCCTTCTGCAGTTATTAGTATATCACGTGCTTTGCAAGTTATTTCCTCCCTTTGATTCTACGATCTCAGAAATGATGCCCTTAGAGAAAAGGTGTTTTGAGGATTTGAAATCATACTTGGCGAAGAACCCTGACTGCATGCGGTATTGTAACTGGCTAACACCAATTTTATATCGTTGAAGAACTTTTACTATCATTCCTTAGAATGTTGTTCTGCTTACAATCGGTTTTTTGTGTTTGACCTGTTGACATGGAACCTTCTAGTCTTTTGCATTCTATTTTTTCCCCATCTATGACAAGTATAAACCACTTATAATGGTGGTTTGATGTAACAGTACAAGTTTATTGACACATAATTTCTAAATGCTATTTTTACATATGTATTGATAAATTAATTCGTTACTTTGATTTATTACCATTCAGCTTGCGAGGATCAATGGAAGGTTATCTTGAAGCATTTGATCCCGCTCTGTCTGTTACTCCAGCTGGAATGTTCATTAACAGGGTTGAGGTTAGAGTCTTCTTGATATAACTTGGTCAAAGGGTAGATTATTAGCCTCGTTGGAAATAAATCATTCATTGGAAGAAAATGATTGTTTCTAACTTCTTATAGCCTTGCCTAGTAAAAAGAAGATTTTCAGTAGCTACGTAGAGCATGCAAGTATAACGTTAAAATTTTCCTAAAAGTGAATAGATATTATAAGCTGATGAAAGCTTGGACTATACGTGCTAGTTCTGAGGCTGTCATCTTCCCTTATTTCTATTTCATCATTTTTTCTGACTTGCAACATGGCACACCTTCATTTTAAAGGTGCTTAATACTGAATGGTAGGTTTCTTGATGAATAGCAGTAATTATGTTAAGGTACTTAATACTAGATGACAATCAATTTATAAATCTAAAGTATGCTGACATTTTCTTATTATGTTGAAGGAACTTGAATTTGAATGTGTTCCAACATCACTCATGGAGCAAGTACTTACCTTTCTAAATGTAAGAACCTGATTTTTTTTTTCCTGGCTTGTTCTTGTACTGTTCATATCTCATTTTCCAGTGTTGCAGGACGCAAGGGAAGAACTCCGATGCTCAATGGCAAAGGATGTAGTGACTATTAGGAATGAGGGCTTAAGGATTGATGAAAATCCTAGTTTTACTGATATTCCATGTAATGCCAACAAAGAAAGATTGCTCACACATCAGCTCAAAGATATTTCATTGGATTTTCAGAAAAAAATTACTCTAAATAAACATGATATGCAAGATTCTGAATCAAGATCTTTTTTGGACAACATGGAAAGTTACAAGCTACTTGCAGGTATGTTGTAATATTGAGGGTTATAATTATTAGGAAGGGGAAAAAGAAAGTCATTTGTTGATTATATTCTTAGCGATTAATAAATAGCTAGAACTCTTCAAGTCTTCTGACACCAACTTAAGTGTAAATTTTGTGGAACGACTGAAGTTGAAAGATACTCTATTATAAGATAGTCTTAGTTTGGTTCATATGACTGTTGTCTATTCTTCGCTGAAGTTTTAAAAATTATTATAATCTGATTTTTTAATCTTTGCATACTGCAGAAATGGAAAAGGAGGACCAACTTCTTAATCATTTGTTGCAATCTAGAAGTGTGGCTATGGAAAGAATAAGGGCGAGTCAACAACATTTTATCCTTGTGGCGTCATTTCTTGATCGCATACCTAACCTTGCAGGATTGGCACGAACATGTGAGGTGTGTTATACTATTATATGTGGTTTATTCATCTTACACCATTTGAATCTAGTGTCAGTAATTTTTTATGGCTTACTTCTGTTACTGAAAATCATTGTTGCAAGCAGATATTTAAAGCAGCTGGTTTAGCGATTGCAGATCGAAGCATAATGCGGGACAAACAGTTCCAATTAATCAGGTTTTGATAAAAGCTCTTCATGCCCAATATTTGCTCATCTCCTTTTTGTTCACTGGCTATGCTTGATTCTAAAATTCACTTTTATTTGGTAAATGACATGGCTCTTTTGTTATCATGCTTTTTTTTTTTTGGTTGGTCTTTTTTTCTCTTTAAAAGAAAAAGGTTGGGGTCTCAACTCCTCATTAACATGTAATGTTTCGGGAATGTATGAAGATTCTAGTTCTGTTATGAGTTTCTTATAGTGTATTTGTTATGTAATTAGTGAACCTTTTTAACTAATTTACTTTTACCGTATTTCTCAAATGATCAATTTACAAGCTTCATTCATATTTTAGTGTGACAGCGGAAAAGTGGGTTCCCATCATTGAAGTTCCGGTCAACAGTGTGAAGGTCTTCCTAGAACAAAAGAAGCGAGAAGGCTTCTCCATTTTGGGATTGGAGCAAACTGCGAATAGTGTATCACTTGATCAGTACAAGTTTCCCAAGAAAACGGTAAGCTGAAAATTTTAAACCATTCAGGTTTTTCAGTTCGTGATCAGTCAGTCGGTAGACACTATTTTTTTTCCCCATTAAAATATAGATATTTGTTGTGTTTAGTTTGTTTTGATGCTTACCTGAAGTGATCTTTGAACTATTTTGTTTACTGAAAAATACTAAAAACTGAAGTAAAACTTAGGATTTTAGAGAAATTATCTTTACCTATTAATAGAGGTAGTTGGTTATCCTAGTAAACAAATATTTCTATATTTTCAATTGTATCAGAAAAGCTATAGTACATTTTCTGACTACATTCTTTTGCCAGGTATTGGTCCTTGGGCGCGAAAAGGAGGGTATACCTGTGGATATAATTCATATTCTGGATGCTTGCATTGAGATTCCACAGTTGGGTGTTGTTAGGTCCCTCAATGTGCATGTCAGTGGCGCTATTGCTCTTTGGGAGTACACTCGACAGCAAAGATCCCAATAGTTTTATTTCATTCTCAAAATGACGCTATTTCTGTTGTATACTGAGAGAACCATACATAATTTTGTACTTCAGACCAGACTTAGTTGCCCAATGTAATTCCTTTTTAACCTTTTAATGAGCCAATGTAATTCATTTATAGTATTGGAGTTATGATTATTTTAAAATTAGGTAATCATTAGATATTGATATCTTTATCCTACATGAAGGGAATATGATTTCGACAAGTTATACATGTGCTTTCCTATTTCAAACAAATTGCTATTGTGATATTTTTTATGATATGATTTTGCTGAACTGTTTGTATTCCTGGTTCATACCCGAACTGTCGAAAGACAGTATACATCGCACAATCACAGGTCCCATTGGAAGCTATCTTCATAAATTCATGTTTTTGTTTTATATATATATACACATATATATTTTGGAGAGGTTGCTTAACTGCATGTACCAAGTGGGTTGACAATGAGAAAGTCATGTTTGTACATATGGTTGTCATGAATGACATTAGCATGTTTTAGCGAATTAGCCCCTTTTACCTAATTATCTTAAGTTCGATTACTGCTTATCTTGATATTGAGATTGTAGCTTTCTCTCGTCGATATTGTTAACCAGAGCCTCTCCTTTTCTTGACAAATCTTGATCCCTTTAATGGCTTCCCTCTGTATTTTCATTTTCCTCCATTTTGTTGCATTTGTGGACCCTTTATTCGCTAATGCCAAGGTCTTCATGGTCCTAATGGAAGAAGACTCGGTATTATCTTATCAGACAAAGCAAGCCCCATCCAGGTTTGTCAGCTAGCTACCCCACTTGAATCCTATAATATGATAATGTTTTACTTGTTTTTCTTTATTTGTTTAATTTGTTGTTTAATTGGGTGATTGATCAGTTTAAACATTACACATGGGAATGGGAGTGATGCTGCTGCAAAGGCCTACAAAGAGAGATTAAGCAGTGGGCATGACACTTTCTTGGAGTCTCTCCTGCAAAAAGGCTCCTACACTAAACTCTACAGCTACACTCATCTCCTCAATGGCTTTGCTATCCATGCCACTTCTAATGAGGTACATTTTTTTTCTTCTCTTTTTATTCGTTTCGAATATAAAGGCTTGCAAGATCTAGCACTCAACCACTAAAGCTCAACATCAAATACCGAATTGTGTAACTGAGTTTGTTTTCAAGTCATCTCTATTTATAGTATGTCGGAATTATCTGCTACCAAACACAAATGAAAGTTTCTGCATATGTGAACAATTTCACGAGTCCCATGAAAAGGCATGTTTTATAAGCTGCTTGTCATTTGCACTTTACGAAGACCTCTAATCACCGGTAAAAACTGCATGTAGGTTCTTCATACCCTTCGGAATGCTATGGGAGTCAGGGCGATCCATGAGGATGTGAAAATGCAGAAGCTTACAACCCATACACCTGATTTCCTAGGAATTCCTGCAACTGTTTGGCCAATGTTAGGAGGAGCAGAGAGTTCTGGTAAGGGTGTGGTGATAGGGTTGATTGACACCGGGATCAATCCTTATCATCCTAGTTTCATAAGCAACTCACTTGAAAGTAGCGATGATGAAGATAGGCATCTCAAAACTACTACTAGCAAATACAAAGGGACATGTGCTGTTGGAGAGAGGTTCCCTTCAACAGTCTGTAACAACAAGATTGTGGGGGCGCAGTATTTTGCGCACGCTGCAATTGCTGCTGGTGATTTCAATGCCACGCGTGATTATGCCTCCCCCTTTGATGCTGATGGTCATGGAAGGCAAGTTGTTTTTTTTTTCCTCAATGTGATTGCTACAACTTAAAGTTCTTGAAAGGATAGTAATTAATTTGAAATCATTTCAAATGTTAATTTGATGCTTTGACAGCCATACAGCTTCAACAGCTGCCGGAAACCACCATGTAGCAGTTGTAGCCAATGGTTATAACTATGGATTTGCAAGTGGTATGGCTCCAGGAGCAAGGTAACTGGAAAAATATAACTAAAATGCTCCTATTTTCTACAAATGGTGAAATTTATTCTATTTGTGTAATGTTCCTTTTTTGTCCGTAGAATTGCTGTGTACAAGGCTCTTTATACTTTTGGAGGTTACATGTCAGATGTTGTAGCTGCTGTTGATCAGGTTTGCTTTGAAAGAATCTTTAAAACTCGATTCCATCTTGTAGAATAGAATATAAAAGTAAGAGGTAGAAGCATTGAGCTTATATAGTATGTTCAAATTTCATCTAACTTGTCTCAACAAATATTTGCTTTATGTAGGCGGTGGGAGATGGAGTTGATATACTAAGCCTCTCAATAGGGCCTTCAAGTGTTCCTCAAGGTCCTGCTGCTTTTCTCAATTTGCTCGAAATGGAGCTCTTGTTTGCTACAAAAGCTGGTGTTCTTGTTGTTCAAGCTGCTGGTAATGGTGGCCCATCTTCCAGTTCAATCCTCTCCTTTAGCCCTTGGATCGTTAGTGTTGCTGCCTCTATCACTGACCGCAAGTACAACAATACAATTAGATTAGGCAATGGAGAAAGCTACACCGGCACTGGCCTTGCACGTAATTCAATTCTTTATCTTTCTTGTTCATCAATTTCTCACAGTTTCAACCTAAAATTTAACATTCGTTTTTACTGCTCAGCTACTAGTTAAGATTATTGATTTAAGGTTATCAAATTTTCAGCTTCCACAGCTGGAGAGGTACTATTTCCAATAGCTGCTGCAGCTGATGTCTGCCATAGGAATGGGACCACTGGCTTCCCAGCCATTGAGAGCTGTCAAGAACCCGGACGGTTCATACTATCACTGGTTCGAGGGAAGCTAATTATCTGCACATATAACTTTGATTTCGAGTATGACACGGCAAGCATTGCAACTGTTGCAGACACTATAAGGAAGATAGGAGCTGCAGGTTTCATAATCACAATGGACCCAAATATGGGTTCTGAGCAAGTGAAGGGCACCACAGTGACCTTACAGGTCCCTGGCATTGTCCTGAACAACCTACAAGCTTCCTCGGTAAGACCCATTTATCTTATCAGCTTATAAGGTATCTATCAGGGACTGAAAAGCTTAATATGGTCTATGTTGCAGTCCTTATGGGAGTATTACAACAAGAACACTATTAGGAGCAGCATTGGAATAGCAGTAGTTTTTTCTGCAACAGCAAGGATTTTAGATGGTAGGCAAGCAGTTTATAGCGGCGAGGCACCAATTGTTGCCTCCTACTCCTCTAGAGGCCCTGATGTCAACAATGCACTTCTGCAAACTGCTGACGTTCTCAAACCAAATGTCATGGCTCCTGGATCTTCCATTTGGGCTGCGTGGAGCCCCAACAGCGAAGGAGACCCATACATCAAAGGTATATATATATATATTCCATATATGTATATAACTAACTTCAATATGTAAACTTCATATGCAGCTTGTGAAGGTTATCTGTGCCTTGTTGTGTACTTACCAGGGCAAAATTTCGCGCTTGTGTCTGGTACAAGCATGGCTACGCCTCATGTAGCTGGTATTGCTGCTTTGATCAAACAGAGGCACCCTAGGTGGAGTCCCGCTGCTATAACATCAGCTATGATGACTACTGCAGATGTAACTGATCAATTCGGTGCTCCTATCTTAGCACAGCTAACTAATCGACTAGCTACTGCCACCCCATTTGATTTTGGGGCTGGTTCGATCAACCCATCTAGAGCTGTTGATCCAGGGCTTATATTCAACGCCTCTTTCAAACACTACGTACAGTTCCTATGTTCGGTTCCTGGTGTTGATGATGAGTCTGTGAGACGAGCAACCGGAGTTGGTTGCCCGGTTAACAAGACAGCCTGGTGCTCCGATCTGAACACACCAAGCGTGACAGTCTCCAATCTAGTTGGGTCAAGGAGGGTGATCCGGAGAGTAACCAATGTAGGCAAGCTAAGAGAGACATATGAAGTGACAGTGAAGGAACCATTAGGAGTTAACATCACTGTAGAGCCGCAGGTTTTCAGGATTAGTCCTAATGCTTCGAGGCACATTACGCTTATGCTAGACGCAACTGAGGCTACCAATGCTTACTCGTTTGGGGAAATGATATTGCAAGGTAGCAGAAATCATGTTGTTAGAGTTCCAATAGCTGTTTATGTGATCACCTCTTTAGGATCTTCAAATCTTTGAATCTACATGTTACAGATATGTAGGAATATTATCACCAGTTCTCTCATTTAGCGAGAAAACTTTTCAGATACGCGAAACATATTTGCTCAAACGAAAGATGATCGATACTGTATTCTCATTTGAATAACAATTGTATCACAATCTTATTCAACAATGGAAAGTCATTGCTACAAATCAAACAACACCTGTTCTGAATGAGTATAGATTCTAGCTGAATGTAGTATTTACCTGCGTTTTCGTAGTTTTGGCACCAAATTGGAGATGAATCCCAAGTTCTTTCGCACCTGAACGAATTTGTTTAATTAGATTCTGAATCAAGATTTTGTTCTTCAAATTCTACTTTGAAATTGAGTAGAATACTCTTGTTACCTCAAAGCTTTTCACAATTGATTTGATCTTATCAGTTGAGAATCCATTGGGTTTTCTTCTTCTTCTTCTTCCCTCTTTACTTGCAAAAGATCTGAGGAAACTGGGAATCATGATTTTCCAGTTGCTCAGACAATTTGGAGTTCTTGAATGTTTTTGCTTCCTTTGTACAGATAAAGTCTATGAGACAACAAATATCCACAATTTCAGTGTCTCTTATACAAGAATCAGTAAGCAAGTTGAATCTGAGCCTGTGACACTGAGATCACAGGTTTGAGTCTGTGAAAAACATTCTGAAAATGGTAGAGAAAAGGTGAAAAAAGAGTTGATGAAGTACCCTGGTTAAAGGTTGATGGTTGCTGGGAGAGATAGGCTTAGGCTTTGGCTGTGAAGGAGAGGATGCAGATGGTGTAGCAGACTCCCGGAGGCGCCTCGAGTAGCTAAGAAGCTCAGCTCTTCTGTCAAAACCAGCACCATGCTTTTTATAATGAACTACCTCTTGTTTGATAATGGCATGTTGATCATGAAGATTATGATGATGATGATGATTTAATGAGAATCTTCTGCTGCTCTTTGGCTTCTCTACATACACAGCTATCAACACTGTCTTCTCTGTGCAGCATGGCACCTGAAACACATCAGAAACCAAGTCAGCAACAAAATCTTGCAGATAGAATATATATATATTTCAGTTTCAAGTCCTAAACTCTCATAGCTGAAAATTTACCATTCTTCTTGACATCTTGGTGAAGAATAAAAATCAAGAAGTGGAAATTAATTTGATAACATAGAGATATAAAGATTTGTAAGTGAATTTTTGGCCGAACAGACAAAAACACAGGCATGAATTTCTTGGTTGGATCGAAACCGAACACATTGTTACATGGTGAAGAAAGTTTCAAACTTTGCAGACAAATGAATCAAAACAGTCCAAGGCACAAACCTTTAAATATTTAGTCACACACAACACAGAATGTCACTACTACTTAATGTGAATTAATTAGTGTTAATGTATCAACAACTCTCTTTCTCTTGTGTCATCCACCAAACAACCACCAAATGCCCATAACAAAAGCAAAGAGAGCAAAAGTTTGAAAGCATTGCCTACCTAAACTTGAGATAAATAAAGGGAGAGAATAAAATAGTGTTTGAATATTGAAAAAGTTAGACTAATAATCGAAATAAATAAAAAACGATGTTGGTGTTGGTACTAGGAAGAGCGATCCCTAGCCTAGGAGGAAGAGTCACGTCTTGCACTAGTTCAGAAACAAAGACGGACCAAACCCAAGAGGATAAAAAATCCCCCACCATGACACACTATGAAGTAGGCATTACAGAGCGAATAAAGTACGTACGCAAAAAAAAAAATCCTAAACAGATTACTATCATAGAAATTCGACTAAAGCATTGGAGGGACATCCATTATAGAAAGTATTATTTTGCATATCTAGGAGCATAGAAGAAGGAGAAGAGGTTCTCAAAGTACAGAAAAGAGTCTTGTAGGTGTTGCCGTGTTGGTACTAGGGATAACGATCTCTAGCCTAGGAGGAAGAGTCACGCCTTACACCCGTTCAAAGTCTAAGACACAACAAACCCATGGAGATAAAAGCACACCGCTATGACACACTATAGAGGGGACATCATAAAGAGGAGAAGGTACGCATAATTAAACATATTTCTATTACAAAAATCTTACTTTAACATCGGAAAAAAGTTACACTCTATAGAGTCTTGTTTTACAGTATCCCACAGCCCCAAAATTGAGGCTGCAGGAATTTCACGACTTCCAGTTGCGGTGGAGCAAAATTGTTGGAAGTTGTGATTCTTCCAAATTTTGCCAAACAACAATTGGGATTTGGGGCTCCAACTATGTTGATGTGGCAGCAACTTGCAGCTCTCCACAGCTCAACCAAACAAGCGCTAAGAGCACAAAAAAACTTGTAGGTGTTAGTATGAGGGATAGCGATCCCCAGCCTAGGAGGAAGAGTCACGCCTCATACCAATTCAAAGTCTGAGACGCAACAAACGCACGAAGATAAAAGCACACTACCATGACACACTATAGAAGGGGCATCATAGAGCGAAGAAGGTACACACAAAATCACTAATTAAACATATTTCTATTATATAAATCTAATTTTCACATCGGAAAAGGTTACACTATATAGAGTCCTGTTTTACAGATTAAGAGCACAAAAGAGAATATAAGAAGTTCTCAAAGTACCAAAAAAGAAGTGTTTCAACAGTAAGATGTATATAAACACACTTAACTTGAGGATTGATGTTTGTCTGCTCAGATGTCATTGAGAAGAAGAAAGAAAATGGCCTGGCACCAGCAATGTCCCACAATCACACCACCACCTTGAGAACTTGCTGCAATTTTTCTACAGCAAAACAGCTGCTACAAATGATGCATGCTTCAATTTGCTTTCACTGCCAAATCAATCTGAGTCAAGTAGAATATGACACAAGAGCAAATACAATATTTTCATTTCTATTTTTAGTCAACAGAATTAATATCAAATCTGTATGCAAATGGCAAGGAGAAGGACAATGAAATTGGTGAAATAACATACCATTTATTTTGTGATTTACTATTTGACCTAAGAAATCAAAACCAACACTATTAATTTACTCTTATGACCCTTTCTTCTTTTAGTGTTTGGATTTTTTGAGCTCTGGCCATGGCCAGAATCTCTTGGAAGAGAAGCTTACGAATATGGACCAAGACTATGACATCTCAACCTGATTGGTACTCACATTCTCCTAAGCAATGATCACAATTTAAAATTAATTTTAGGGTTAAATGGTTTTGCATCATCTGGATTGACATTTTTCTTTTTATTTAGTCCCTAATTAGGGTTTAGCATGTTTTAAGCCGATTAACTCAATTTTTTCTAATTAAACTCACGTTATCGGTTGTAATATTTTTGATGTGCCACCTAAGATTTTAGACCATGTCAGCAGTACACGTTATACTCCAATTGTGATAGATGGAAGACAACGTTTCAATAAATTTTTTTAGAGGCAAAAACGCCAATACGACATCGTTTTGGGCGTGGTTTCCTGAAAAAATGAAACACTATCGTCCCATCTATAACAACTGGAAGCTGACATGAACTAAAATCTAATGAAGTATGATGATGACATGTCACCCTAAGCTAACATGACACATCAAAACCGGATAACTGGTAACGCGAGTTTAATTAAAAAAAATAACAGTGGAGTTCAATGGGTCGAGCAATATTAAACCCTACCTAGAGCCTAAAACGAAAAATAATGTCAGTTTAGAGGACACAAAATCTTAATTCTCCTTTTAGAAACCAGAAAATGAAAACTATTGTTGGGTCCTTATATTTTATATTTGTTAGCTACATAAATTGTGTTGGGCTCAAGCCCAATCGTTTTGTCCACTTTCACTCAGTTCTGTGAAACTAATTGGATGCGCAGGTTAAACGCTGTCGTTACCAGAGTTTAGGCGTGTTTTTTTACCGTTAGGAAGCGTTTTGCACGTGTCGTGCTTACATGCAAACATAAAGTAAGGGACCAGACAAGCATAAACAAACGTTATCGAAAAGCAGCAGAATCGCAGAGAGTACACGTCATCTGCTGTCACTGTAACTGCTTCTGCAACTTTTCAAAAGTACAGGTCTTAGGTTCTTACAATATCCAGTCTAGACTCTCCCAACACTCCTCACATTTTCTCTACTATTTTATTTTTCAAAAATTCTATTTTGAAATTATTTATTCAAATTTACATTTTATTTACCATCATTTAGGCTTAACATTAACCTTGCAATCAACACTAATCTTATTGTTAATTGACCATCACATGTACATGCTTCTTCATTAGTGATAATGAACACAAGCAATTTCTGACTTATTGTTACGCTCACATTTTACATTATTACAAATAGTTAAGACATATTTTTGTTATATACGATAATATTGTTTTTAATTTAATTTTATGTGTATCTTGAAACTGTTGTCCATTAAACGTTTTTTTGATACATGACGAAATTGAAAACAACAACACAACAAAAAGGGAAAAACTAATTAAACTTTTGCCCAACTTAAACCGACCAATCATGTGAAAAACATTTTGAACTTCGACACCCACTTTCAACGGAATAGATAAAATCTATTGGGTAGCAAGCATCCTAAGTTAGCTGAGTCACCGTGCCCACATTACTCAAGTTCCATGCATTAATCACGCTTCAGTAATCACTTATCATCTTCATAAACGTAATCAAGTCGCCACATCTGATGACTCATCATGAGTCACCTAAAACACTACACTTGAAAAAAATTTATTTATTAAAAGTTGACCTCTAAATTTAAATTCATTACATTTCATCCATATACATGAATTCAAATTTAATTACTAATGTCTAACCTTCCAATTATTCATTGCACAATTCAAATCCATCACAAAAATTATAAATGAATTGAACTTGACCAAGTTCACTAATTCTATCATCATATTTTCATTTTTTTTAAACCATGGAGTTATTGAGCAGGCTCGCACTTTCGCGATAGGCACCTTTAAGCCATTTTACCATACACAGACTAATCTCCATTCGAGGCGAGGGCACTGGTTAAGGTTTAAAGCTCTCCCCAAAGATGTATTGAGTGGGGATCGAACGCAAGCGCTTCACATTTTTATTTTTAGAATCCAATAAAAACATATTGTTTTCATAAATCCAAGGACCTGAATTTCTATTTTATTTACAAATAAAAAATATATACATACACACAAAAAGAGGATAGAGAAGACAGAGACAGACAGTGGTCAACTTTGTGAACGTACCGGGACGCTTGTTCTTTGCTCAGCCACCGCACGCAACTCCCAAAACCTCTGTTTGTTTCTCTGTTTTCTTCACATTTATTTACATTTCTATTATTTATTCATTTTATATTTCCATTTATGCCTGAATTCAATAACTTTCCATAACTCATAAAACCTCTCTTTGTTCACTGTGCGTGTATCTGCTTCGCACAAAACCCATATATAAAGATCCTTTTTTTTAACCTTCTCCTCCACAGCCACAGCCACAGCCACAGCCACACCCACCTCTGTTTTTTATTGAGCTCCATTGTTTTCACAACCATGAATGCTCTTGCTGCTACCAACCGCAACTTCCGTCATGCAGCTCGCATTCTTGGGTTGGACTCAAAACTTGAAAAGAGCCTCCTCATCCCCTTGAGAGA
Organism: Pelargonium nanum; assembly: GCA_036897485.1. NCBI lineage: Eukaryota > Viridiplantae > Streptophyta > Magnoliopsida > Geraniales > Geraniaceae > Pelargonium > Pelargonium nanum. The sequence goes on along the minus strand of JAYMTF010001624.1, from coordinate 4,001 downwards.
AATCAAAGTACTCACTGACCCTTTTTCTCTTTCATTTTGATGATCTCTAGTTCTTTTTGGGTTTTTAAAAAGATGATTTTTTGGGGTTGATTGATTGGTTTTTTTTGCAGGTTGAGTGTACGATTCCTAAGGATGATGGAAGTCTGGCCTCGTATGTTGGATTCAGGATTCAGCACGACAATGCTCGTGGACCCATGAAAGGAGGGATTCGATACCATCCTGAGGTATATTCAGATTTCGATTTGTGCATGTTTGTTGTGTTGTCGTGTTGGATGGTTTGAATCTGAAGTGATTTGGGTTTTTTTTGTTCTGTTTTTGGATGGTTTGTGGAGTTTGTTGGTTTGGTGCCTTTGTTGTGCACTCTATGTGTTTGAGTTAATGCATGCTTGAGGTAAGGTGGCTGATCATCACTACTGGTTGTTTTGTTCTGAAATCTACATGCACCCTGACTTTTTTTGGAGTTTCTTTGTCATTTTGTCTCCATTAATGTTTGATTTTTTTTATCACTTCTATGTGTCATGCCAAGGCCTTTTCTGAGTCAAATGAATTGGTGGGTGGGTCTATCTCAAATAGATCAACACAACATGTTGATGCTGTCAAAGGCTGTTTTTTTTACCCCTCTGTGTGTCCTGGAGTGAATGTCACGGTTCTTTTGTTCATGAGTGTGGAAGGATCTGGCTATCTTTCAATTTTTGAGGAGGCCTTATGTGGGTCAAAGAATGTAGGTTGCTGAACTAAATAATCTTAGATCTCTCTTAATCACAAATTAATGTATGGGTTGGTTAAGGAAAAAACTAATGACAGGGTAGAACTTAGTAGCTTGTCATGAGTGAACTAATTATAAATTCTATGATGGTACCTAAGATTTGGTGACATTTATGCATATAAGATTTGGTGAATCATTAAACAAAAGGTGACCTAGTGGAGGAGGCTCTCACCGTTGTGGGGTCTGAGGAGAGACATTTGTGTACGGTTTGGTGAATAATTAATGTGCTATTTTGTTATGATTCGGATTTTTTTTTTAATTTACTAGACTGCTTCCATTTTTTGCTTTTGAGTAATTGCTCACACACTTGGTAAACACTAAACATCTTAGCTTGACATGTGCTTAATAATATTAGCAAGAGACGCCGAGGCTGTATATTGAAATTAACTACACGCACAAGGATGCAAATGGAATTAGAATTGTGGGATGAAGTGGTGAGAAACAAACATAAAGCCCTCAATTAGGATAGGGGAAATGGCTTTAGATAAAGCTATTGTAAATGGTTACACAATGTTTAGACTAGCATAATCCTAGTTACTCAGATTCAAGGCTTTGTTGAGTTTAGATGTGTGAGGGCTGTGTGACAAGTCGGCTCTTTCTTTACTTGGAAAACAGGCGATTCTTGGTTGTGTCTTAAGTGATTATGGATTGATGATTGATTGAAACATTAACTAGTTATGCTTATGGCTTTCTTGTTTAGTATTTTATTTAGTCGGGAGGAGTTTCTGCAGACTGTGTGCTTAACGACATCTGTGATCTCTACTTGACATTGTGATGCTTATTTATCGGGTGAGAATGTTTAGTTTAGTTTAGCTATACCTTTTGATGACAAGATGGCATGTTTTTATAGAAGAGATCACGTAGCTAGGATATGACTTTAATTGCTCCTTTGGTTTGTATTTGACATTGACTGATGGTTTTCTTGCCTGACAATTAATGCTTTGCTATTTATTTGGTTTATTATAGATACTCTTGTAGTCATCATGTTGAATTCTACATGCTGTGTAATTATCTATGAAGCGCATGTGGAATTCTACTCTCTTTTTTTGTTTTTGTTTTTGTTTTTCACGTAGTGTTCTTCTTTATCACATCCATTAACAGCTCATATTGATGATCCTTATACATGGATAGTTGATAGATTACACATTGATTCGGTTTGCAATAGTGAAAACTTAACTGCTTTCAAATGAGAATTTACCTCTGACTCTTGGTGTTTATAAACTATATGGTGCAAGGTTGACCCAGATGAGGTGAATGCTCTGGCTCAACTAATGACATGGAAGACTGCTGTAGCTAATATTCCATACGGTGGAGCCAAGGGTGGGATTGGATGTAATCCAATGGACTTGAGCATCAGCGAGTTAGAACGTCTTACTCGTGTCTTTACTCAGAAGATTCACGATCTCATTGGTATTCACAGGGATGTTCCGGCCCCAGACATGGGCACTAACTCACAGGTACATATATATCCCATTCATTATCAGGGTAAATCTTTGAAACTTGAAGCATTTCGTATTTACCTTTGAGTTAAACTTCATCTTCCGGAACAGACTATGGCATGGATTCTGGATGAGTACTCAAAGTTTCATGGACATTCACCGGCAGTTGTCACAGGAAAGCCAATTGTAAGTAAATTAGATGAAACGAAGAAGTCACTGTCAGTTTATTTAGAGTAAAGAAAGTTTTTGATAGTGGAAAATCAATGTTTATCCTTATTTGGCATTGTAGGATCTTGGAGGATCACTCGGTAGAGAGGCTGCAACTGGACTAGGAGTGGTGTTTGCAACTGAGGCTCTACTTGAGGAGCATAACAAGTCAGTCTCAAATCTGAAGTTTGTTATCCAGGTACTTTCTTCAGTAATTTTCTTGGCTAAACATGATTTTATTATTAATATTAACCAATATCTTGTACAATAACCTTTGCTAAATATTGAACCATCATTTTTAGGGATTTGGAAATGTGGGTTCCTGGGCAGCAAAATTTATCCACGATAGAGGGGGCAAGGTAGTTGCTGTGAGTGACGTCACAGGCGCAATTAGGAACCCAAATGGTATTGATATTGAAGATCTGCTGAAACACAAAGCGAATGGCGGAAAGTTGAATAATTTCCAAGGTGGAGATGCTATGGATCCAAATGACATACTCGTCCATGAATGTGATGTTCTCATCCCTTGCGCATTGGGCGGAGTTCTGAACAAGTAAGCATCATGTTCTTATCCCCTGCACATTGGTATTTGTCTGCTCATTAATATGGATTCGTGAGAACAACATTTTGTCATGTTTAGGGAAAATGCTGCTGATGTGAAAGCCAAGTTCATAATAGAAGGAGCCAATCACCCAACTGACCCTGAGGCAGATGAGGTAAATACACGACTCTAGTTATATCAAATTCTTCATAAGCTAAATCAGCAAGCTTGAAAATGAATCTATCGCTCTGTTCAGATATTAACCAAGAAAGGAGTCGTGATCCTCCCTGACATTTATGCGAATTCTGGAGGTGTAACTGTGAGCTACTTCGAATGGGTTCAGGTAAAAAGAAAGAACCAAAGAATCACCCTTTTCACTTGCATATCTAACTAGATACATACTCTCCATATTCACTGTGATGATGCTCTATGGATTTTAGTTCTTGAGCTGATACTGTTGGAAACATCTTTGTGTGCAGAACATTCAAGGATTCATGTGGGATGAAGAGAAGGTGACATGTGAACTCCAGAAGTATATGAGGAGAGCTTTCCGCGACATTAAAGAGATGTGCAAAACTCACGGCTGTGACCTCCGGATGGGTGCTTTTACTCTGGGAGTTGACCGAGTTGCTCGTGCTACTCTCTTGAGGGGTTGGGAAGCATGAAACACCGAAACAGATGCTCTTGTTTTTCTTCTCTTTTCTTTGTTGTTCTCAATTTCTCCATGATCCATGGAATTTTCTATTAACATTAGCAATGTGTTGTCGGTTTTTTTTTACATACTATTTGGCATAAAGGCCGCGAGAGAATCAAATTAATTGTTTTCAGAGGATAGTTTAGGCTAAATTTCTGCAGTGCTTTCTGTTTAGTGAAGCAGAATAGAGGCTCTATGTTATGCATTTTGATAAATTTTCATTACATTTCTTTCCCATTTGCAAGTGCAACAATATATCTGAATTTTAAAATAAAGGTAAAAGACCCAATATGGTTCCCGAACTTTGGTGTTTTGACCCAATTTGGTCCCTAAACTTTTTTTAACCAAAAATAG